>JAYKKI010000030.1:10605000-10857500 GCA_039881145.1 Druceiella hillmani | reverse complement strand
TTTAATTACTTTGTTAATTTGCTAAACGAAACTTTCAAAATAAACAAATCGTTAGGCCTCTTAAAGGACATGGGTATGTGGGGAAGTCCGATACTTTTGTGATTCTTATTAGATATAAATATTATTTAGGGGATATTTGAATTGTTGGGAAGCACTGGGGAACACTTTTCGGGTGCATGTAAAGATTTGTGAGTTCAAGATTATGGAATTAAAATTGTTATATGTGTTCTGACGAGATACGGTAGTTAACAACTACTACGCTTTAAAAAAACTACACTTTAAAAAAATAAAACTATGTATAGTCCCCAAAAGCATGTAAATTAGAGCTGGTAAGTAGACTGCATGTTACATTTGCCATGTTGTTATAAAAAATTATCAAATTAGGAGTGAATTTGGATTGCTGGAGTGGAATTATCCCCATGTAAAAGAATTTAAAAGATAATGGTACAAACAGTTTCACTGTAAGTGTTTTAGTTTTAGCTATTCGCGTTAGAGGGTCCCGAAATTGTTCTAAAGATTTACCTGTTAAACATATCCTCAAATTAGTGTTATCAATGTCGGATGGGCTGCACCATGTGATCATCTTCTCCAAATCGGTCTCTGGATTGACGAACTGTTGGATATGATGATATGGGGCAGATTTGTTAAGAATTGCTGGTCGGACTCTCTATTTTGAAAAAAAAGAGTTAAACGCAAAATGAGATTTATAAACAATAATTACATTGTTTTAAATCAGTTTAAGAAATGGAGAAAGATTCTTTTCTGTATTATTCAGGTAAATAATTTGCCGAACACAAATACAAAATATTCATTAAAAATTTAAATTAAGAAATAATTAGTAGCTCACATACTGTTATTTAATATTTATTAAACGTATTTCGTTTAAAAGATTTTTCACCAATATCTATCTGAAATTTAACGTAAATAATGATATATTTCTAATGACGAAACTATTTCAATAATTAATGATTTATTATATTAATTTCGATTAATTTTCACAAAAAGTAAGTAAGAGAAAATGAAACATGGTTAATCCACACAACATCAAATGTCGTAGATATTCATCTCAGTGTGAACAGGTGATTGTATACAAATCATTCTTTATATCGACTGGATATGACTAAAAGGTTGGGAGGTCTACAGTTGGACAACACAAAAATTGTATTCACATCTACATTGTGCAACAAATATGTTGCAAAATTTAGATACAAATTGGATTTTAATTTAAAAAAAAAATTTTTAAATTAGGGCAGACACTGGAAAAAAATTTGCATCATTCGCTCAGGTTTTTAAAGAAAATAAGGCCTTCGAAATTTTATTTAAAAACCCAGTCAGAAAAATGAGGAATGTTGTGTTTTTTCTGAAAAGTCAGTTTATTTTTCATAATATTTTGTGAATGCTATTTCTTTTTTCTTTGTGAATGCTATTTCTATTTTCCGGAAATTTGAACCGGCAAGATGAAACAAGGTTCAGATTGTGTCACATTGTATCCTTTATACAAACATGTATCATAATAATCCATGATGCTTAATATATATAAAAAGAATATACATATAAAAAACGTTTTAATAGGAATCACTTGTCAAAACTGTATATTATACCTTAAGTTTATCTCGCCTTCGAGAAGCACCTTTCAGCGTAACTTCGCTGCAATCGACGCTGAAAGTGGGATGGTGAAATTGAGATGCCAGATGCTGGGCAAGATATCCCTTTCCTCCTCCCAAATCTAAGCAGTGAGTACATCGAGTTGCTTTGAATATTTTTGATACTGTCTGTGAGATACGTTCAACCTATAACAGATGACAAAATTAAAATTTAAAAAATATTTTTTACTATTTTTTCTGAGGGTAGTAAACAAATATAAACAAATTGAGTACGGACTTAATATTTAGCGTCAGGGCAGTAAACAATTATAAAAAAATTGAGAATGCATATGAGAAAATTTTTATGCCATTTTGACTTTCAATTTGATTTCATTCAGCAAGAGAGATATGACCTAAAAAGCATTTAATAATAAAGCTACATCTTGTACCACTACTTCTTGTAGCTGCACTTAGCTCACTGGTTAGAAGGCTGTCCTGTATCAGGAATGGCCAAAGATAACATAAATGCCATATGGCTCATGTTAGAAACAGAGAGACGAACTACAAGGATGCGTTATGGATTAGTAATTAGGTCATTAATAGGTATTAGTGAGGGTATTTTAATAAGCTGTATAGAGTTCACTGACTCATTGTTAGTATAAATAGTAAGTTTTATCTTATTTGGGCCATTAGTCTTTGATCTATCATTGACCAAGCAACTCCATCGGGAAGAAAGTGAAAAATATGGAGAAAACCGAGTACCGCACTGTTATAAAGTTTCTTACCAAGCAAGGAAAGTTTGTTCGAACCATACTGGAAAAGGTGGCATTGGTTTACGGGGACTCTTGCCCTAGTAAAACCATGATTTATAAGTGGCATATTATCTTTAAACAAGGCAGGGACTTACTTGAAGATGACCCATGGCCAAAGGCCTTACTTGAAGATAAGCATGGACGGATGATTGAAGTGTCTACTCTGGAAATTATTCAAAAACTAAAAAAAATGAATATTGGAAGATGCTAGACTAAAAGGAACAATAATGATAACAGAAATGGTTAGTGTCAGATACAACCATTTTTCTTCACGATCATTTTGGGATGAGTAAGTTCAGCGCAAAGTGGGTGCCAAGAATGCTTCTTCCGCCTCAAAAACAACACTGCGTGGAGTGTTCTCGTGCATTTTTGGACTTCTTTAGTGAAGATGAACTATTGAGTCAAGTTACTCTCTACTATTACTTACTAGGACTCTATGTAGAGGCACAAAAAAGGCACACCACCACCCAAGAAGTTTAAGGTGTCACAGTTGGTTGGAAAAATCATGGTAAAAGTCTTTTGGGAATCAGAAGGGATCCTACTGATAGATTATAAAGATAAAGGCTTCTCTATAACCAGAGAATACTATACTTCAATCCTAAAGTATTCGTCAAAGAAAAAAGAAGGGGAAAACCAACCAAAGATGTCCTCCTTCTACATGACAATGCGCCTGTTCACAAGAGTCATGTTGCATTGTCTGCCCTGCATAAGGTGAGCTTCAATATTTTGGATCACCTACCCTTTAGTCCTGATCTGGCTCCCAGCGATTATGATCTATTCCCACAGTTAAAAAAAAAAACAAATTTGCAATGCAAAAAGTGGAGGTATTATTGTTAACAATTTCTTTTATCTAATCAACTTTTCATAATAAAATAATCACAACCGAGACTCATTTTTTTTTAAAATACATTGTTTTATGTATATTGTTTCATTAACAAAAATCAGTGAATTTCACATTTTTGTTAAGCTGCACTAGTTCCAAAAGTAAATATACATAAGTAAATTATGTACGTAAGTAAATTATATACATAAGTAATTTTCATTTCGTCACCCCCACTCTGTAGTCCACACCCGGCCAATACATTTATTGGCAGTTTATGTGACACGCTTCGAAAAAATATTAATTGGCCAACAATCAGAAGATGGAAAATTTAAAATATTTAGAAAAGTTTTCACTTACGTTGAATATATATTTTTAAAATTGCACTTTTTACTGCACATTCTTGGTACTTTTTATTATTGCAACTCTAAAAAAAACTTTCATATTTTTGTCTTAATGATCTCATTTTTCCCCCATTAAGTCAGGTTTTATTTTTAATACACGAGAATTCATTCATTATTAATTAGCAATATATTTTGTGGTTCTTTTTCTTCACTTTACAGGGACTGAAGATGTAGCTTGCGTACCTCATGACTCTTCTTCTTCGACATGAAATCATGAATGTTATCTGTTGTTTGTTCAGTTATTCCCAAACTCTGTAATGTGTCTCCGAACTGTTCCGCACTGAGACAGACTACTCCATCTGGCCGCAGAGAGTGTTGTCTCGCCGTCTTTATGAATGTTTTTAAGTTGATAAATCTGTTATCTGAAAAATTTTATAATTTCCCTTTCAATTCTCTCAAATTTGAAACTTTTTACTATTCTTATCGAATTGATAAAGGAATTATTTTTATAACCTAGCTTATTCAGCAATGGAATTTGTAATATAACCTCCAAGTGTGGACAAAAATCATCACATTACTCATAAAATTCTCAATATAATAAATCTATTTATAGTTCTTGTAGTAAGCCTGGTTAGAGTGCATTGTAACAAAATTAGTCACCCATTCAAAAACCACGACAGAAAAAAATTCTTGTTTCGAAAATTCATGAAATTTTAAGTGCTTTTGAAGTTGGGGAGTACAAACTTTTTTATTTTCAAATTTTCCAGAATTAATTGTATATTTGTATCTTCCCATATGTAATCGTTGGTATATATGGAATTAAAAATATTTTGGAACTAAAAAAAATTTTATTCCAGTACATAATTTCGCCTTCTAATATTATATACAATTGCATCTGTTAGTGATTGTGTAACTTCTGAACTATTTGACCAATTGAGGTCATATACACACAATATATACGTTTTGTCAAGACGACAGTTCATAGCTATGCTAGGATTCTATAGTTGGCACTGTAGTTAGTAATTAACAAATTCTTTATTTATAGACTAAAATGATTTAATCTGGAAAATCATAAAATCTGGACCTGATAGGTGGTGCTGTGTTTCAAAGAGCAGAACATCTGCCAGGCCAGCTAGTATAATAATAAAGAAACTAATTTATCATTATTTTACAAGAACATCAGAAACAAAATATTTTCAAGTTTTAAGATCAGTGAAAAGTATATGTATTTGTGTATTTGTATTTTGAAATATATCTCATTACTCATGTATATATTTGAATACTTATTGTTGGGAGCTTAACATAGGTTTTTCAAGAATCAGTAAAGATAAATGGGTTTTATTTGTAAAGAAAGTAATTTATCATTATTTTACAAGAACATCAGAAACAAAATATTTTCAAATTTTAAGGTTAGTGAAAAGTGTATTTATTTGTATATTTGTGTTTTTAAATATATCTCATTGCTCATGTATATATTTGAATACATATTTTTGGGAGCTTAATATTAGTTTTTCAAGAATGAGAAAAGATAAATGGGTTTTATTTGACACTACACTCGATAGATACGTCATCAAATCATTGGATATGCATTGTAACTCTTATTATCAAGGACAAAATCTTATTTGGTCTGTGAGATGTTTTAAAACTCTATCGCGGATTAATTTTTACTTGATTGCCCATTCAGGTATATCCCTAAATGAGATGTTGATTTCTTATTTACCTCTGGAATTTCATAGGCATGTAAAATTACTGAAGGTGCTTTCTGTATAAAATTTCTGAACACATTTAGAACCCACACCATATGAGATACAGCACAATATTTTTTTAACTCACACACGGTACCAGATTTGTGACTGAATTTAAATTAATCTTTTTATGCCTTTTTCTACTTAATACTTTTAACCAATATTACGCAAATCCAAAAGCACCACATTTGCTGCTCAGTTTGTGAACATATTAAAAAAAGTTAAATTCAATTTAAATTACCTTTTTCATCTGAGGAATCGTTTTTTAAAATAGATTCCATAATTTTCCAGAAGTAATCTATAGATTCATTAATACCATTTTCGTCAATTTCTCTAGCGACATCTTTGGGAACAAACTGCGTCCACAAATCATCAGTAATGAACGAGACCATGTGACAATTGGCAAAATTCAGAAGGGGATCCAAGTATTCAATGATGCTGTCTATCTGTCCTTCAATATGCTGTTTCTTTAATAACATGTCCGATGGGAATGTGCACATACTTTGGAACGCTGAAATTTTACAATGCATTAGATTTTGTAACATTACTGTAATGTATAATGTTTATTAATACATGCTACAGACAAATATCAGCAGAATGTTTAAAAACAAGTTGAGGGGCATCAATATGCAAAGAGAAGGTTAATGATGATGTGAATATTATTTTTATCACAAGACAAAATATCGTACAGAGTTAATGTACGTAAACAATCAAACTCAAACTTCTCTGAAGTTTTTAATTTTTTAGAATTAATTTTTAATTTTTCACAGAACTACTACTGTGTCTAAAAAGTAAGACCAGTTTTCAATTTAAATTGTGGGGGTAAACGCACATCAGAAATATATTTTTCTAAGTTGGCAGCATTGTGACAGACATCTGTGACAAATTTCATGTCAAAACATTCATTACTTTTTGCTTTAAACTTGGTTTTGTTCGACGTTAAAAGTGTATATGACGATTTTTGCAATGTCTAGTTATATTGAGCAAAGAAGTTGCATTAAATTTTGTTTGCGGAATGAAATTTCGGACGCAGAAACGTTTAGGATGTTGCAGAAAGTCTTTGGGGACCATGCTTTGTCGGAAAAAAATGTTTACGAGTGGTATAAATAGCTCAAAGACGGTTATGAAAGTGTTGAAGACGAAGAGCGTTCCGAACGACCATCAACCTTTACCGAACAACACGTCAAGAAAATCGAAGAACTTGTGCTTGCTAATCGTCAAATGACTGTTAAAGACCTTGCTGATGCTGATGGTATTTCGAAAGGATTTTGAAAGATATTTTGGGCCTGAATCATGTAAAATCTCTAGTGTCAAAACATCTCAATTTCTTTGAAAAAGAGCGTCGCATTAAGATCTGTGAAGAGATGCTTTCTGACTATCAAGCAGTCATGAAAAGGAATATTTCTGGAGATGAGACTTGAATTTATGCTTAAAACCGAAAATCAAGGTCATGTTGCCAGTTTTCATCGATTATCGTGGTGTTGCCCATTCAGAATTCCTTCCACCTGGCCAAACCGTCACCAAAGAGTATTATTTGAGTGTTATGTGTTGTTTGCATGAAGTTATTTGCAAGAAGGGGGCAGGATTATGTGCCGACGATTCTTGGTTTTTGCATAATGATTATGCACCTTCTCACACTGTACTTGATCTTCGTGACTTTTTCGCCAAAATTTCGATTCATATCGTTCCACGGAGACATGGTTTGAAGACGATAGAAGAGATACGACGTGAATCTCTACGCGCTCTGAAAGTCATCTCGGAAGGTGACTTTAATTCTTGTTTCGAGGACTGGAAAATATGTTGGCATAAGTGTATTGTCTCAGGAGGGGATTACTTTGAAGGCGATGAAATAGATTTGGTAGAATAAATAAATATTTTTTAAAATAAATAAAAAACTGGTTTTACTTTTTGGACACAGTATTTCATTAGATATGACTTATTTAATTTAGTAACATATAATCTAATAATTTTTTTTAATGTTAATATTATTGCAGCTAATATGATACTATATTCTTGTATTTCAAAAATTATTTTAATGGAAATTTTACATAGTCACTGAAGTTCCTCACAAAAGGTAAAACTTCATAAACCATCATATTTATGTGGAAGGTAAATAAATTTTTCGCACATTTCCTCATGATTTTTCAACAACTTTAAAATAGTTGTATAGCCTACACTTATACATTAATAAAAGTTTCGATTATCAACACCATCCGCAGATTGCTAAGACATCAAATATGACAGAATACATGGTATGTGCAATTTTGCCTGGCCTCAACCATGACTGAAAAATGATAAGAAAGAGTGTACCGATTAGGTATCGGCTTGGAATAGCCATTGACAAAGTTGGATTAAGTGAATTGGGTTTGATTTGCCAATCATCATTTAATGGGCCACTACCAGCAATATCAGATTGCTAAGGTTGCAATGCGTAATATTACATTCTCATCAGCTTCAATTTTGGTTTAGTAAACAGCGATTTAAAAAATACTACACATATTTTTTTATCTCTTTCACTATTATACACCATATAAATTCTTTTTGACCCCTTTTTTTTAACAATAGTTCTAATTCTAAAGTGAAATACTACTGAGAATATAAGACTGTGGAGAGAATGTCGTCAAGTTTTTTTTTAAAGTATTTTTATTTCACTTTTTAAAATGTTTCTTTCGCTATATTTAGGTATTAAAGAAATATATTATGATAATAGGATCCTAATTTTCTTCTGTGTACATAAGTATAAAAGACTGGTGCAATACTGACCTAAAAAGATATATCACTCATGAAAGGATAACTACTGTCAACTTTAAGAAGTGCACAGAGCTTCTTGTAATTCGCTCTGATTGACTCTGCCAGAGCCAGGATATCGACCAGTTCCGAGTTAGTTCTCGGGAAAGAAGATATTAGCTGCAGCACTTTCTCTAGCTGCTTAGTGATTTTCTCTGAGTAAAGAGTGTTTCCAGACTGCTGGTGGAGGGAGAGATGCCTGTGGATTGTGCCGAGATAATATCCTGGAAATGTGAAATTGTATAGTTAAAAGTGTTTGTAATTTTCATAATTATTTCTCATTTTATAATTCTTCATCGAAATAACACAAACGATGTGTCAGTTACACTGCTGGCGAAAAGATAAAAAACATAAAAACTAATAAAATAAAAAACCCATTATATTAAACTTGAAAAAAGTTATCATGATTTAATGAAAAACTATGCTATTTTTTCTGGGAAATAATTTTTTCTTCAACAAGGGTCTGTCTTTAAACAAACCTCTGACCACAGTCACATCACCAAACTTTGTATTAATTATATGACAAACCATAAAGACTTGTAATTCATTAAGAGGCCACCTCAATCTCCTTATCTTAACCCTATTGAGCTAATGATGAAATGAATCGGAATGTAAAAACTGTGAATGTAATTCCTGCAGAATGTTCATGGAAGATACCTCAAGCATTCTGAAATAATATTCCAAACTGTTTGTGAAAAATTTGTTAAAAGAATGCCATGTTCAATCAAGAAATTTATATCTTGCAAAGCATACTTCCTTGAAGAAAAAAAGTATGATCATCAAAGGATAAGTTCTTATTGGAGTTTTAATCATTTTTTGTAATAATAATAATTAAAAATAATGTTTTATTTTTTAAAAACTTTTCAACGGCAGTATATAAATAATCTATTACAGCATTGTGGCTTGTTCTAATTAAGATAAAGAAGAAAAGTTGCAATTTGATGGTTTTTTTTGGATATTCTTTATTTAAAACTCAAAATCGTTTAAGCTTTAACCATTTTTTCTTTTGTACAAAATGAATGACACAACATTATACAATTATTGCCTAATCATACAATATGCATATCTTATTACAGTATGCAAAGTGTCATTTAATATTTGTCATCAATTAAATGAATATATTTCATTATGAAGTTTTATAACGATAAATAAATACCCTTTCGCATACAAGTTTTCAAACACAATTAAAGATGTACTTTCCTTTCTGAATTTCACAAACACAATTTCAGAAGCAGTAAATAAAAAATATTTGTTTTCCTACATCAAAATCAAAAACTTTATAAAATGTATACCCCCTCTTCTCTCTTTTTACATTATATATTCCAGATTGCTAATAATATGTCAGTAGCTAAAATGAGTTTTATTATCATTTTGATATAATTGAATTGAAAATATTATGCTACGATCACATGAGTGTAGTACTATTACTATTATGTAAACTTGCCTAATTCAGCGCCCAACTCGGCGCCTCTATGATATCCTAAATGATATCCTTCTACATTTGCAGACTCAACGCCTTTTTTGAAACCTTCGTCATAACTAGTCTGTTCTTCTTGCTCCTCACTCAGAAATATCTCATCAAATACGTCATTAATATCCTTTTCCACGTTTGTCATTATAAATCTTGCGGCACTTTATTACATTTCTTTTGGTCGATTGATATTTTGTTAGTTGTAAATTTTGCTTTTCGATGAGAAGTAAATATAACCTATCAATTTAAGATTGTAAAAATGACATGTGTCAAGCGTGTTTTTGACGTTTACTTTAGTTTTTTAGACAATGGCTTTAAGTAGTTAATAAAATTGCATAATTAAATGTAAATCATTATCTATTTTGCATAGTTTGATGATTTAATTTTTTATTATTATTTACAGCAATTTCCTTGCAAAACTAAAAAAATTATAACATCGAAAGGTACGGTGATAACAGAAAAACATGTCAGAAAATATGTCAAGCCTTTTATATATAACAGTACAACACTGATTTGTTGTCGGTGTTGAATATCTTATATAATTTAAATATCTTGAGAGCAATTTTTACGGCCTATCAAAAAAATTAATTCCGTAATACCTATTATATTTAAGGCGCCAATTCAAATCTGCGATTAAGCGCGAGTACTGGAATAACGTAATTTTTAAAATATAATATTCAAAAGTTTATATTATAAATTATTTTAAGTGCTTTTCAATTTCAATGAATTTGTTTGAATAGTATTTAATTATCCATTAAGAAGCGAGAAATCCAAACTTAATAAATGTACAAATGATTTGATTAAGGTAACAATATCGTATTTACATATTATTTTTAAAGATATTGATAAAAATTCAATTATAGACACTGTGGAAATTATGTGGAATGTCAGACAATGTCACATTGCGTTCTTCACGTTCTCACGCAGTTTATGTAATTACATTAAAAACGCACATTTCTGTTATGCCGGTTCTTGTACGAAATTGGCTAGCATCAATACCTTTATAGCCCAGGAGGTAGTGTATCATTTCATCAAGCCATTTTACATCAGGTGAAAATCATATTGATCATTGATTATTAATAACGTATAAGATATACATGATTTAGTTGGATTTATGCTCTGCTAAAGAGTATATATGTTTTTTGGTCTCTAGATTGCTGTATTGTGATGTTGAAATATGTAGCGTTAAACATATTTGTGGAAATATGTATTTTGCCTCTAGAATATACTAACGATTTTAGCTTTTTTGAAAAATACTTTAAAAAAGTGTAAAAAACTTTTGGATATATAAAGATACTAAGGTACTAATGAAAATAAAGTATATCGTGTGAAGTGTTATAGATAATTCACAGCTTTACCAAAAAAATATCAGTTAAATATTCAATCTGAAACATCATTTGATGTATCAATGTAAGCTAAAAATAAATTTTGCAAATACACTTACGTAAAAGTCAAGACATTACTCCGGACCTTTGAAAGAATTGAATCAACAAACTCTCCAATTTGAAAAATTCATTGATTACATAAAGTAGAATAGTCCTTTTTCAACCTCTTTGATATAAAATATCTTTTTTTGATATATCAACCAGTCTAGCAATGTCAGAAGAAGTCAGTGTAATACAGACTCCCAAAGATTTAAAAGAAAGATCACAAAGACAAAAGTTTTGACTATTGCGAATGCTGTGTCAAAAAAATGGCTGTATCTGGTAACTTAGTTGAAGTATGGATTCAACATGACTTATTTGCTCAGTTATTACTTTTACCTTTAGAAAAAAAAAACATTAAATATTGCTACGGTACTCACTTATCTGTTGACACCAGTCCTATTAGTGATGTGTCACCTAGGTGAATTTGGAAAACAAATAAATCAACATTTTTTTAAATTTTAGAGAAGGATGCATACAGTAGTTCACCTGAATGTGATGTGATGTTTTGTGACGGATTTTTATTTTACATACTTTGACTAAAATTCTGCTAACATTTGAAAACATTTGAAAAAATTAATATCAATATTTACTACAATTATGATTATTATTACATTCAATAGTTATTTATTCTGTCTATAAAATATAGCACACATTACTTGAGGGGCAGAATCCTCGATTATAGATCCAAAATTATTTCATCAAGGGTCCTGATTAATTAGGGTCAACTAATTTTTCCAACAAATTGAAAGATACCAACTTTAGGAACACTTTAGTTCAATTTATTTGCAGTGACTGGGAAAATGATTACATGGCCGCATTCATACATATCAAAATAATTTATATTAACTATGAACAATTTTATAAATACAATATACAAAACGATAAAGTTTTAAAAAGAATGGAGAGAATTTGAATTGTACACCTCATAAAGAAGCAGAAAAGAAAATAGTGTTTTATAATTGTCAATTGGACTTTGATGCTAATGTTTAAAAGGAGTTCGGATACAGATGTTTTGATCATATTATTATCCAAATATGAACCATTTTCAAAGTAAGTTAAAAATTAGTATGCAACTTACAACTGGAAATGACTATCGATATATTGATATAAATAATTAATATGAAATTTTAGGACAAAGTTTGAGTGCACTGTTGCCAGGATTCCATGACTTCAATCCAGCTTTATATAGAAAAGGAAAAAGCCCTGTAAATTAAAGTATGAATCACAATGTTGGTAAAAGCATTCACTGATTTATATAGTATACAGGCTGTGATAGATGAACTACCAAAACACCATAAGTGAATTTATATTCAGGATGTATGCAAGATATCTACAATGTTAATAAAGCACAAGTTGCAATGTTTAAAAAATCTATAAAATGTGTGGAAAAAAAAAAATTACTCAGTCAACAGTTTTTTTTTTAAAGAATATTTGCACCACTAAGTCCAAGCTATACCAATATATATTATGTACGTCGTGTATAGCATATATATATATATATAGTATATGTGACGTATATAGAATATATATATAGCATATATATGCTACATATAGCATATATATACTATTTATTGCATATATGGCATATTTATACTATATACAGTAATGTGCATCTGTTAATTCCATCTGAATTAACACCTCTACACTCAGAGTGGATCAAAGAAAACAATTTAGTATCATTGATGAAAATCCTACAGGTATGTTATCAATTTATATATATTAATAAAATATTTGAACTCACTGGAATTAATGTCACAATCATTTAAAAATTTCATTATACGTTTGCAGGAAACATCGAAAGAGATGAAATTGAAGAATTATGATATTGAAAAAGAAGTGCCTGAAGTTGAAGAAAAATTCATCACAGACAGCTCAATTGATGGTTGATCTCAATTGATCTCAATTGATAAAATTATGGAAATGGTACTGTACTTTTGTACTGGTACTTTTTTTAGTATACTGAAACTATTTTCTTTAAACTTATTATTTAATATTTTCTATTACACATATTTATGGAAAAAAATACAAGAATAATAAATAAGAATGAGACTGTGAGCATCATTTATTTATAAGTGTATATTAAAAATAAAATTAACCTTATGGAATAAAACTTCTGTGCAGAAAAGCTTTGACAGTGGGTTATGCAAGTTTATGGAAATAGTATTTTAAAATGACAAAATTAGTGCTAAACTAATTTTACATAGAATGAAATTGAAATATATAATAGTTAACTATTAATAATAATGAAAATTGTAATTAGCTGAATCTAGTAGAGAGGGAGATTTTGTCTATTGAATAACCCATTAAAGTTATCGTTTGGCGTTTTGATTCACTGAACGTGCAATGATGTTGACTGATGGTCACAATAAATTCAGTTTTTCGTAATTATGATTATGTATTAATTATTATTAATTATGATTATTCGTAATATAATTATTCCTCCCGAAATATTAGAGTCCATATATAATGACTTTATACTTGATAACTTCTTGATAGGTACACGAGTGATACATGATTGACTGACGATCGAATAATCCACTCTCCATAATATAGCTGACTATTATTTTCTTAACTAATAGTATGTAAATATTTATTATAAGAAATTTCTCATCATCATCATAATAGCTTTCAGGAAATTTTTGTAACGAGTTTCACCCATTTCCATTTCTGACTCTCATTTGGCTGTTTATAGATAATCTACTACTTAAAGTAAGAATTGTCACCTTACTGTAAGAATGAGACAGTAAGAATTATAGTCGATGTAAGTTACCTCCCGGGCTGTTACATGTCTTCATACACATTGGCTTTTATTGCTGCCATGCCAGTGCCGATCAGTGTTAAAATTTTTGTAGTTAACATTATTGTTTACATTAAACCTTAATTGGAATTTAAAGGAAGAAAAAATGAAAAATTGTAAAAATTTTCTTTAAATTTAAATTTATTCATACCTTCAGGTAGTTTTGCATTCGGCTGATAGAGGCGTATGAATTCTCTGGTTGTTAATATTTTATATAAGGTCATACTTCTGGAAAGTGCTTTATAGTTTTTAGTAATAAAGTGCAGCACTAGAATTTTTTATCAAAGATTTCTGGAAAGTGTAACTTATATAGTGGATGAAATTTCAAAACCCATTTAGAGAAAGTAAAATTTAGTTTTATCATTTGTGATTATTAAATTCAATAATATTATAAAGATTTACTCGTGATACGTATTATGTTTACGTTATCTCTTAACCCGTAATAAACTTATTATTTATTCAGATGTATAATGGCAAAAAACATACTGACGAACTTTAATCAAACGTGAAGCAGAAATAATTGATTTTGTTTGTATTAGCTAGAACAAATAATACTTTAAGTACTTTATGTTGTTAGCATAATTATAAATGGTTATCATATACAAAAATAATTACCACCATTTTATCAATGCCACCGAAATAGTCATAATTTGGTAATACTCTAAGCAAATGCATTATCTAACTAATTCCATTTTAAATTCATTTTTATAGTTAGGAGGCCATAAAGAAATGGTTTTATTCAATAAAATTTTATTTTTTAACTTGCCTATGTAATGACAACATTTTTTGCAGTAATAATGTTTCTATGATTTTTTCCATAATAAATAGCAAAGATTCAATGGAGCAGCTTATTACACATACATCTTTGGCTCATACTGTTGAATATTAGAAACATTTTCTGGGCTATATAATGCAAAATAAAATATTATAAAATATTATATATAAACAATTTTTCAAACAAAAGACTTCTGTTTTTGGATGTGAATGATGACATACAAAAAACATATGTAATGATTAAAGGTGGCACTGGGCGTAGTTGAGCTAGTTATGACACTGACTACAGAATACCCTGTCTTCATTAGAAATATTTATAATGTAGAAGAGAAAATTCAAATTTTGTGTTTTATTAAACATAAAGCCAGAGTAAATGTAATAAATTATGGAAATGTAATAATAATAAATATTTTTTCCTCAATAAATATATCATTATTTCAACAATAACATTTACTTTTAACTCCTATTTCAATTCTCAAATATCCTATATATAGTAAAGTTTCAACATACCTAAGACAATTAACAGACAACGGAGTTATACAACTGTCTACGATTATTTTGAGCACTTATGGTTAAATTGGAGAGATCTAACATATATACAAATCACTACAAAAAAACATATTCATTTTTTGCAAGTGCGTTAAAATTACATTTCTTTTTTACTACGGTTAATAAGGGTTTCAAATAACCAAGATTATCTTTATCTAAGGGTTTCAAATAACCTGACATTGATTATAAGTTTTACAATTTCCATAGTGCCATATTATAATTTATAGAGTGACTAGTTTAATATTATAAACAGGTCTTTATAAAGAGTCATAGGGGATATCAAAGAAACTATAATTTCAATTTAATGAGGGTTATGTTCAATTTGATCGATAATAGTAATTTTTTTTGCTTTGCTTGTCTAGCATTGTTATTTTTCCAGTAGTGATTTTGATATTCTCTTGTACGATAGGTATTACTAAATACTTAATCAAAAATATTAACTATGTATTCATTATATTTTTGCAAATACGTTAATAAATTATATTTTCAAAGTAAAATATAAACATATTTATTTTAAATTCAAGTTTATTGGATTGTTTTGAAAAAGCTATTTTAGCTCAGTTCACATTTGATCCGTTTTATAAATTGTATAAAATTTAAATCAATTTTGAAGAAGGCTATTTTTTTAATTTAAAGAAAATCAAATCCCCATCTGTTGAGAGAGTGGTGCGAAGGTCAGCCAAACAGGCAACACCCGTTTGATAGCGCGTATGTAATTTTCTTAGCACTTATGTAAATAAAAAATGTAAATAAGTATGCACATGTGGCTTACCAAGGTTTTTATGGCTATATAAGCTTATGAGGTTTGAAAATTTTGTTTTATCAGTGGGCTGCATTTTTAAATTAAGACGTATCTTCGTACGTATAATACTATGGCAACAGTACCGTCAGTTAAATTCTATAACGGATATTCCATACCTATACTTGGACTTGGCACGTGGCAGGTATATTTTCAGCGGTCAATTCGAACTGTATTTTTTATGAATAATAGCAATAATTCTTTAATTTAATAGAATTAGATTTTATTTATACTTAATTTTTGGACAAAATTTAAATATTTATTAGAATAAATATTTCTAAATGTATATTATATGAAAACATTCCCTATATTCAAATATTTTTTTGATATCTGTGTTAATTGTCTATAAGTTCTTTTTATTTATAAATTCTTAATCTAATTGGAGATTTCCATTAGATCCAATCATTCTAATTGGAGACCTATTAATAATCCATATAATTAAAATTATAGTATAGTTTCGTTACTGGAAGTCTACATCTGTAAAAAACTATAGTGTTATAAATGGCAGTACTACTATACCCTAGATCTGTGACACGTCACTGATGAATATAGACATTGTCAATACTTCAAATTATTCCTATTTTCTTAGGACTGTTTTTTGTTTGTTGTGTTGAAATAAATATAATTTTTATTCTTTGTCGACTTTTGGGACTGGTATGAAGGTAATTATACTCTATAATATTAATTTAATTATATATTATCAGGTTCAAATACACTTTACAAAAAGTGTATTTATTTTCAATTCTTAATTTTTTTAAATTAAACATATTAGACATCATTAAAGTATATTTAAGTATTTGTTATTTGCGGAATTTAAAGTGCCACAGTAATATAGGTGATTTCCAAATTGATGTTTTTGTTATATTAAAATGATTGTAAGCTGCAATTATTTTTGTTAAATACATAATTTTTTATTTATATTCCTTCGTAAGAAACTTTAAAATTTTCACTACCATTAAGATACTTACTAGAAGCTTTATTGCGAAAATGCAATTTATATAAATAAAATCCGTTAATATTTATTATAATATAAACAGATTTCCTTTTCAAAACAACAGTGCAGTAGTTTTCTTATTAAGTTTCTTAACCTTTTCATACTTAACATGAAAATATTGCCTTTCAGACAAAACAGTTTTTCCCCAATTTTTTGTCCATTAAAAGCCCATATTTAATTCTACCAAACATTATTTTGAATAGTTTGAGGCACTACACACTGTTCATAATAAATTCACTTAATGAAACATTTGTCATAGAAAGTGTTTTTTGTAATGATTGTGATTAAACATTGGATATGGGGTTACAAGATTAAATTGATTATTAAAAAGAATACTCGAACAATAAAACAATTTTTGAAATTTCACAGGTGTTTGTTAGCAGCAAAAGCACTTTTCAAATCAATTTTTTGTAAAGAAATGGTTATTTTGTAAACAATTTGCATCTACTGAAAAGAAAGTTAAATGTTTCCTTTCAGATACGTAAAGATAATCATAGAAAATTAATTTTTACCAAAATGCACTTATGGAGATTACTAACTGAAAAACAGAGTTAGAACAAAGTCAGTTTAGCACCAACGAAAGTTAGATAATTTTTCTGATATGACATGAAAGGATATATAATAAAAAGGAGACATTTAAAAAATATTGCCGCTTGAGTTAATTTGAAAAAAAATTATTCACGAGAAATGTTTTCAAATTACTGACATGTTAATTAAATGCACAGACTTATTACATTAGATAGATAAAGGTGAGAAAGAGCACGATGATGTATAATAGCAATGTTATTAGTCAGAAAATGATAGGGAAATAAAAAACTGTTTTTTGCAATACATGAGTCACCTGGAGTCACATGAAGTGAAGTTATTATATTATCCAAAAAAGTCCATTTGAAACAAGGGTAACGTTTTCTGTTCTTGATTATAGCACTACTCATTGAAATAATTTAGATAAAAGAATTATGAACACATAATTTAAGATATGAACCATGAATTACGAACACATTACTACCAATTATGAACACGTAATATATTTTACGAATTTCTAAGTCTCTATTTGGATATTATGTCAAAATGTCAGATGTTTTGTTTGATAATGCATCAATCTCTAACATTATACATATTAAGTTTCTTTATTAACTTACAGAACTGTAGTACATGTTTACCTATTTATAAAGTAATAAATAATACTTTTTCAACTGCCATTTTTTCTGACAATGATGTTGCATTACCATTTCTGAAGAAAACTTACTTTTATATTTATGGGAACGGTTTGGAGTAATACAATAGAGTTTCATTGTCTTGTAACGCTAATATAATGTTATCCATGGTTCATTGTTATTTATAATATTAACCTTACTATGGTTAATATTATAAATAAGTATGAACGTTAACATGAATGACAAAATTTGAATGTTATCATTTAGATTCAATGGCCTAAATGACAGTGATGATTTGTGGAATTTTTGCAAACATTGAGTTCTAATTAAATATATATATATATATATATATATATATATATATATATATATATATATATATATATATATATAAATATACATACACACATACATAAACACACACACACACACACATATATATATATATATATATATATATATTATATATATGTATATATATATAGACCAAAATTTCCTTTGAATTTCCTTTGATATGGAAGCTTGTCTGTGTCGTAGCAGAATATACTTTCAACCATCGTTCTGCATATTTAGAATGTTAGCTTCACTTGCTTTTCATTCTAAATGGAATTCATGAAGCAAGAGCACTGTAAGTTTTCTTTGTTAAGTCATCTTATTTTACCACCAAAATTTAGTTTGTTAATTGAACAATAAATAGCACTACATGCTCTTTTTATGTACCCTACAGAGATGTTCGAGAAGTTTCTATTGGATTCCAGAAGTCTCTGAAACATGTAACGTGTGTATTAGTTGTCAGATTAGTAACTATTCAGTTAATAAGATTATAATTTGTAGTTACAGAAAAATTATTTAATAAAATAGTAGAAAAAGATAAGAAAATTATTCAATTTTATAAACTTTGTTATACAGTGTCTTAAATATGGCATATTATTTTAGGAGAATTTAAATTTGTAATTATATTTAATATAAAGAAGTAAAATAACAATTAGAGTGACGAATTTGTAATATGCGGGTAGTTGTAAAATAAAGAGAAAAGTGTTTTAATAACGGAATTATCTCCAATGGAAAAGAATATAATATAGAAAAAAATTATCATGTAAGGCAAATGGAACATATATGCAAATTGTGAAATGAATTGTTAATAATATGTAAAAAAGGTGAGTAAAAAAATTAATTAATGTTATTTTGAAACATTAATGAAATACATATTGAATTTGAATTATTAAACAAGACCATTAGCCAGAAGTCACTTTACCATTATATAGTAACGGAATTTATAAAATTTTATTCCATTTTTTTTATAGAAAATACACAATATTTGATTTGATCATTAGTCAATATTGTTTTCCTAAAATCTGGTCAGTATTTTTTGTATTAAATAATATAAAACAAGCAAATAAGCGCGATAAGATAAATATTTATGTTGTTATTTGGTTAATACCACTTAAAAAAAGATTGATATAATGCCTATATTTTATAGTAGTTGATATTTATTGACAACAATAATGTGTGTTGTGTCTAAAGGTGTGTTTATATAGCTGAATTCGATACTCTCCTCGGAAAGAATCAATATTTAATACTTGAATGAATTCAGGTATACCAAATTAATATTTAGTATTCAAATGAGCAGTGTAGAAGTTCCATTTTCACAAAAATTTTCAATTAGTTTCTTCTAAGGTAAAATAGGTTCATTTAGCAAAGCAAAATTTGCTGATCGTATTAAAATTTAAAAACGTTCGTATTTGTTTTCTGTTGCAAAGCCTCTTTTTATTTAGTTCCAAGTCTTTTAAAATGTACATGTTGTCTTTAGTCAATTGTTTCCATGGATATTCAGTATTATAATACAGTTGTTTTGTGGGAACTAGACTGTTGTCACTTACGACATTATTAACATCCAAATTTTTTGGGCCAAGACCTTCATACTGTATACCTTGATAGCTCCTCTTTCAAGGTATACCTCCCTAGAAAATGAGATGCATAGGTATGTATGTCGTGAAAATTTATTATGATTACAGAAAAATGCATCTGTGGGCTGACACACATTTGCAACGTATATGAAATAAAGTTCTTTAAAAATAAAAGTTGAAAAATATGATTAAAACTAACAATGTATAATTCACGGGACTAGCGATGGGTTTCATCCTTTGGAAAAGAAGATTATGGATGAGTTACTGAATCATTGGATGGGATTTTGAATCAGAGATCTAATGTAGATTATAACAACTACATGTAGATATAGATGTATGTAGAAGTCATAAAATATCTATATACTAATTTTTTTTTTTTTTTTCATAGTTTGTCTTTTCAATATAAGCATGTTTTGAATTGGAAATTTTGGAAGCCACTTAAACTTTGACAGCTGGTTGTATAATTGCATTATATACTTTGCACTTTGTGCTTATATACTTTCACTACAATATTTTTTTGAAAGTTTAAATTTAAATTCTTATATTTTAAACAAAATCTAAAAATATAATGAAGATAATTTTATATGACAGTCAAAGCCTGGTGAAGTGAAGCAAGCAGTGGAAGATGCCTTGGACATAGGTTACAGGCACATTGACTGTGCTTATCTTTATGACAACGAGAAGGAAGTCGGACAAGCCATTGCAAATAAGATAGCTCAAGGCGTCATCAAAAGGTAAGTAATGTAAAGGCATAAAGGATTTTTTTAAAGAATATTTTGTAGTGCACTGTTCAGTTATAGTATAAAGCATTACTCTCATGCTTATACCACCTTTTGTTTAAGATTCAGTCATACAAAATTTTTAATATAATAAAAGTGTAACAAACTCCATCTGAGGCCTAAACTAAGGCAGTGGTTTTTAAATGAATGTGGACTCCTACTCGTAGGTCAAACACTTGATTTTTTGTGGATTGCTGGAAACCAAACTTTCATTTTACACTATTTCAAATAAAATTGTAGTAGCCAGCAAGGTATTATCTTGCCTTAGAAAGGAATGTATCCCGCCTTAGAAAGGAATGTATCCTGCCTTAGAAAGGAATGTATCTTACCTTAGAAAGGAATGTACCCTGCCTTAGAAAGGAATAATAGTTCTGAATTTTCTTGGTGAATATGAAAAAACTGTTTCAGAGCTATCTATTGCCTTCAAATTTTTAAGTTTAAAAAAGGAAACTTAAGATTTTTTGTTATCAAATAACTTCAATACATTTATTACATGAAATTCTACTACTTTGAGAAAAATAAAGTTTAAAAAGTATCTAACAAAACATATTAAAAGTATCTAATTTTAAAAGTATCTAGAAGTAAGTAAGTAACTAACAAGATCAGCTCAAGGCCTGTAAAATGTTGACATGATGTTTTTTCATAATTTTCATTACAGGTGTGATTTGTCACTTTATTCTGGGTAGCAAAAAACTAAAATAAGTTTGTTTATTAAAACTAAAACTTTATCAAAATATTTAATATTTTCTTTCTTTTTTTATTCAGAAAAATATATTGAATCACCTTGAAAATACGTTGTGAAAAATACACCTGCATATGTTTGGTAATATTTAATTTCAGATATTCGTTACATGTTAAATATTGAAATTCAATGTTTGTCATCGCAGAATATAATGTTTATCTTGTTATATCATCGCAGAATATACACATATTTGTATGTGAAGTAGGTAACATTCTTTTTAAACTAGCGAGATCAGTCTCTTGAAATACATGATGAACTTATTAAAGCTGAATTTATTTCTTTGTAATGTTTCATATACTGTAATATAATACAGAGTGATTCTTCAATAGTATCGTCGAAGCAATTTAGATTTTTCAAAATCTTTTTAAATATATTAGGTTCCACATATATAAACTGCCATCTCAGTTCACGAGTGGTAGCTCGTGCGGTAACCAAACTGAATATATCCACTTCTTCCCCAAACATGCAGTAATGTTTTGTAGTAGATAATCATGAAAGTTTTTCTGCCGAACAACACTTTAACGAATTTGTGTCAGTAAAGCCTTTTAATTTTTCTAGATTGAATGTAATCTCAATGGTCATTAACATACATATTAACATTTACTTCTTTGAATCTTTGAAACAATGCTTGGCTGTTTCATAGGAAAGTACACCTTCATCTGTTGTGCATATATTATGTGTTTCCATATTTTGTTTGTCAAAATTTCTGGAGTTCTTGTTATTAATCTTGTGTTGTTACTTTTTAGTGATTTCTAGATATTTTCTTAATTTCGCGATACATAAACGTGAAATAAAACACTTTAGAGATTACATTAACAATTAAAACGGATTTTGGATTATGTATTTAACGTGGAAAGACATTTAAGTGAAAATAATATCATGCTGGTAATATATAAATGCTTAAAGAGTCAGTCACAATATTAACAGGATGTTGTATCTTGTGATGGTACTCTCATCCATATTAGGATATTATTACTGTGGTAATAAGTGTTATATATTACCACAGTAACATGATGTTGAAATGTATAGATTATGCATTAAATGAAATTGATTTGCAATGTTGTTTCAATTATGTAACAAAATCCCACACAATATTGTAACAACTTTGAAGAGACTATGACTTGACCAAATTGTCGAAATTAATGAATACAAACAATGAAAGATAGTATTATTTCTTCTTTCTTTAAGTTCTTTACCATGACTTAGGTTTCATTGTATTACAACATCCCACCTGAAGATACAACAAAACCTAGGTCGTGGTAAAGAACTTAAATAAAGTAGAAATGAATTTCTACAAAATTAACGCTAAATATATTCCATAAAATATAGGTTAATTTTTTAATCTGGTGCTCTAATTTACAACTTTATTGTTCTGTTCTTGCTTTGCATCAAGGCCCCCTTGCGGGGTAGGACATTGCTCCCATCTACATGCTTGTTCATTAGTGACTATTGTGACAGATTGGAACTTAAACATATTGGACTTTAGATGTATTGAAAATGCAAACACCGTGAAGAAGAACAAGAACAAATTACAAATGATTGTATGCATTTGGTTTTGTTTTAAATAAATAGAAGCTCAAGTGTGATTTCGTTTCATCGTTATCTTCTTTCTTTTGTTTATATTAGATTAGGTTTAAGCAGAGAGCTTTTGTTGGATTTTATTTATTTTATAATTTGTTCATTATTTTATTTTGTTTAAGATCAGTTAATCATAGAATATTATTAAAAGTAAATTGTTCGCTATTTCATTTCAATTAAACTACTTTCGTTTAAGATCAGTTAATCATAGAATATTATTAAAAGTAAATTTTGTAGAGCTAAATCCCTTCCTTATGTTAATCCCAGTTCCAATGTAATCCAGCCAGGAGATTGAGATCAGTACTCACAATTCCCAAAATTTAAGTTTTGAAATATCGGGATTAATGCTTTAATCATGATATCTATTCAAGTTATGGCGGTCAAAATTTAATAGTGCAACCTACGTTTGGCATTTAGATTTGATTTCTGGACCATGTTGCATATCGTTACTGCTGGAAAGCTTTTAATTGTGAAGTTAATGGTAGCATAACAAACTGCTTTGGCAGCCTCCTTGTGGATATAATACAAATGAAACATTTTATAACTCTTACACAATCAGAAGTGAGCGAGAGTTTGACTGTCAAATCTTTTCCAGGATTGAAAAGATTTGACATTTGTGGTAAACTGTATTTTTAGCGAACATCGACATGCCTTCTTCGAATTTCAATTCTATTTGCATCTTATTTTTAGTTATCATTTGGTGTATGTAGTGATTAAATTACTTCAAAGCTTAGACTTGTTGTTTCATATTAGGGATTTCCAGTGTGTTGTTTTAAATACATATTGTTAGCATGAAATGAGTTAGACGTCAATTCCATAACTAAGAGTTCATATGTACAATATGAATGAATGTGTTTCTTTTCCTAATCCTTCTTCTTTTCGCCGGCACAAAATTCTTTTAAATCCGCCATCATTATGTAGTATGATATTGTTGCTTTTATAAATATTGTGCACAGTATCACTGTAACTTTTTGTACATGTATGCAAAAGTAACTAAAGTAACTATAATAAGAGGAAAAATTTAAGTCCGACTAGGGAAAAATTACTAAAAATTTGCTTTTTATATTTCGAAAGAGAAAAAAAATCGCAACGAGCTAAATTTGTGGGATACGGGGTGAATAAGCAATTTGTATCACAATTCCACTAATGTGGTTGTCACGCAAATAAGTGAGTGGTGCTTTATTGCGATGAAATAGATCTTTTTCCTTCGTAAGATGTGGTTGTTTCTCTTTCAATTTAGCATCAAATTTGTCCAATAAAGAAGCATAATATGCCCCAGTAATAAATATAAATTACACTTTGGGAATCCCAGAATTTGCTTGGTTTTGCCAGCCGATTTAACTATTTTTGCCTTCTTTGTAGTATTTTCATCAACCAAAGTCCACTGTTTTGATTATTCTTTAGTTCACAGTATGTAGCGGTGAATCCATGTTTCATCTACACTGACGTATCAATAAAAAAACTCACTTGTATTGTATTTAAATATGTTCAAACGCTGTTGAGAAATTATTATTCAATATAATTTTTGATCGACTGACAGCAATCCCTTCGTCCATCATGCCGACAGTTGTTTCATACCTAAATATTCATGCAAGATACAAAAAACATATACACTATACACTCCAATCGTGCCTTTGGAAATCCAAGACAATCTACATTCCTGTTCATTCGTTGTGCCGGTTTGACAACAATGAAATTCACTAAACCACTTATGAACCATTCCCTGAGATGGAACATAGTTCCCATAATATTTTTTGAGTTTATCTTCAGTTTCTTTGAGGGTTTTTTGCCTAAAATATAATGCTAACTCAATATATAGAGTTAATTTTTCTTCATTACAACATCGAGACTTCTCCACACTTGATTTCACTTTACATATAAAAATAATTCTTCTTTTGAACTAAATATAATTAGGGCAAAATGGGCTATAAAAAACTGAATCATCACTCATCAATTGAAATTAATTGACACATAAGATACCATTAATCACTCATCAATTGAAACTAATTGACACCTAAGTTACCACCTTTTTTTAGATATCTCTTAATTCCATTCCTCACAGGTATTGTATTGCATCCGATCTTTTGATGGAGTGTGCACAAATCTCCGTGGACATAATAGTTCCATTCCTAGTTCTCTCTATAAATTTAAACAAACTTATATTGATTTCCTTCTTTATTAAGTATGTTTTTAATTATAATTACTTGTATAATTAAATATATATCTTCTGACACTTTTTTGGTGTAACAGCAAATCATCTATTCGCAATATATATTAACCTGTGAGCAATTAAATTATTAAATTTTTTAATCATTTGTAACTCGCTGTTCACTATGTTGTTTAGTTATGCACTGGAAATAAAATACACTCCTCCGGGGAACAAACTTCCTTCTTTTTTGCATACCATCATCTTTTATTTGTCTTTCATTTATGACTGTACAGTGATATGACCACGTTGAAAGTTTGAACTCTGTAGAGAGTTTAAAAATGATTATTTAAAGTATTATGAACTGAGAGGTCAAAATTATGTTGATGAGTTGATAATAAATGTCTCTATATA
This sequence comes from Druceiella hillmani, assembly GCA_039881145.1. NCBI lineage: Eukaryota > Metazoa > Arthropoda > Insecta > Lepidoptera > Hepialidae > Druceiella > Druceiella hillmani. Next base: position 10,831,875 of record JAYKKI010000030.1, on the reverse strand, counting down.
AATTCTTACCGCTAAAAAGATTTGGTCTTATATTTATGGATTTTGTAATTTCGTCAGAACAAAATCCAAGTGGTGTAATAAATAAAGGGTAGTATTTTTTACTTATTACCATTGTAACATTTCACAGTTTTGGTGTGGCATCTTCATATTGAGTGATAGAGTCTAACACGTATTACTATTTATCTAACACGTATACTATTTTTTTTAAAAGCAGTCTCATATTTTTGAAGTTATACTTCTTTAGACGCGTTATGAAAAAATGATGAGAGTGAAATTTTAACATTCGTCACACAAAAGTGACAGTATGAAGTTGCAGCGGTTGTAGTCTCGAAACAAAAGCTATTGGCACCATCGTAGCCGCTGTTCACTGTTTTCATATTCATAGTATTTATCCACATGTTTCTAGTGTCTACATTCACACACGTGATTTAGTTTCATATAAGTGCGATTATGTGCTGATAAATTATATTCAGTAGTGATTTAAATTCAATATTTTGAATAATATATTTACTATTCGTAAATATTAGTGAAAAAATTGTGTTTATAGACTTTTTCAAGTGCTCCAATATAATCGAGGTTATCTATCCGTATGTATTATTTAATGACGCCAAAGAAGTATAACTTCTCACACGCGTGCATAAGTACACGCACCCTTTTTTTTTACATCCTTTCTTCAAATTGATTATAATTGCTTTGTTAATCCTTTTTTTTAATTTTCTCATGCAGCAACTAATGTCAGTTATGCACCATTATGTATCTGTTGAACTTTGAAATGATAGTTTAATTTAATATTAGTGGTTGTCTAATGGTTGAAATTCAACCGTAATGTACTTACCTACTCACTTTCTTGAAAGCATTAAAAGGGAGGCAAGAGTAAGTAATGTCAGATTGTTGTTACAAAATTTTCCTTTTGCAATAGATGAATATTAAGCAAGTTAACAGATTTTTTCTTTTGCAACAGGTGTATATTAAACAAGCTGTATTTCCTTAATATATAGAATACAGATATCTATTACATATAATATAAAATTAACACTTCTTCGCCTTCACATACACTCTACAGACTATTGAAAAAGGAATGTTTGAAATCACACAAAATTCACAGCTCGAAACTCATTCAGTCAATCTGACGTTTTAAAATTCTTTGACGACTATTATGTGTTTGACATTGTATGAACGTAAACAATGAGTCTTTTATTGTTGAATGTAAATAATGAGTCTTTTAATGTATTTATAATACATAATTTAATGTATTTCTAATGCATATTATATATACATTTTAGCTTTCTGCACTCCTTCTTCATATAAACTTTAACTATGCCAAACCTCACACTCATGGATGCAAAGTTTTATCTTCATGTATTAATATATAGATATCCCGGCCCTTACAAATTACTTTCTCGTATTTTCAGAGAGGATATATTCATCACATCGAAATTGTGGAACACATTCCACAGTCCCGAGCTGGTGGAGCCAGCTTTAAGGACTACTCTGACCAATCTCCAGCTGGAGTATCTGGACCTGTACCTCATACACTGGCCTATTGGATACAAGGTATGCACTTTACAATAATGACTCTATGTTGTTCTGTGGAGTATGCAGAAATTTTTAACGTGCAATTGTACTTCTGTGGTTTAACAATTAGATTCCTAATATTGTCAGAATTCTTAAATTCAAATGTCTCAATGTCAAGTTGCATCATAATAATTCAAGAAATATCTAGAACATCTTAATTTTAACTTCTAAATATCTAGGACATTTTAATTTTAACTTCTAAATATTTAGAACTTTTAACTTAGAAGATATTACTATGGGTTTCAAAAAATGTTGTTTGTGATTATCCTTATACAACAGATTGTAGCTTTCTTTTTGCCCCATAGTACTTGTAACTAAGAGCTCATTATGACAGTTGTTTAATTTTACATATTTTCTAATTTCCCTATATATATTGGAACGATAATTAAACACAGAATCAATTTCAATTCCGACTCCTGCTTTGATTGACGACTATATATGTTTACTAAAAAATATATTCTATATTGGATTGGAATTTGAATAACAATAAACCTGTGCCATATAATTCTTAACTAAACTTAGAATAATATGGTAAAGTGGAAATTACTAAAATAATGTGATACAAGAGATGTAGAACATAAAAACATATTGAATCCATCAAAGCATACTACGTTGATTTATGAAAATAATAAAATGACAGTTAAGTTGGAACCAATACCGATTGATTTCATTGATTTCTTTATTAGTAGTTTTATTTCTTAATGGACACCAAGGCAGTAATATTTGTGCTTTTCACCATAGAAAGCAGATATATTTTGTACATATTTTGAACATTTTTTTTTAGACAATGAAAGCATTTTTATATACTGATAAATATTCAAAACACATTTCTCCCTTATTTCTAAAACTCTTGAAACTAAAATAATTTAAAAAAACAGAGTTTTTAAAAGCCTATGCAAAGCTTATAAAAAATGATGATAAACGTTGAAATTGTAACAATGTTTCTAGATGCCACAGTTTTTATTATATACCTGACAATATGTATGTTACACCTATATAATTACAACCACTTATTTATTACACTAGGAAGTCAATATTAGTAATGACTTACGATAAATCGTAGCCGCCATGTGTTGGTCGTCGCCGTGGTATATATTGTGTTGAATTGATCACAAGGCATATGTTCTTTGGTGGCACGGCACACCGCAGGGACTCGGGTCTGAACCCGTCCGCTCATTGAGCGGAACTGCACTGGTGTTCTGGTTGGCTGTGAGAGATTGCTCTCATAGCGATAAGTCCACCATATGCATCAATTAGATACATTAAAATATATAATAAATAAGTAAATAATGTTCTGCAATCTTAGACCAAACAAAGGCTTTTTTTTGGATTGTTTTTGATTTACTGTTACTAGATTAAAAATATTTCTAATGGAAGAGTGTCCAAATATGCAAATGAAATACTTTATTTCTTTTGCATATTTGGATACTCTTTAATTTTTTACTTTAAAATTTTAGTGCAAATCTTAAAGTTTAACCCTTGGGAGCCTTTCTATGGAAGGACAGCTTTTAAAAATCTAAATTATTGAAAAATTTTAGCACCTGATCAATAACAAACATCAAGGGCAACAATGAATCAAAACATTTTTTTAACTTTGCAGGTATTGAAGGTATAGGAGGAAATATGTAATTAATGGCGGTGTACAGAATTTTTTATTTTTTCCTTGTTTTATTGTATCTATTATCACAGGCAAGAAAAACATTTCATGAGTTATATAATTTATACCTAATAAACATTACCATTAACTGTTAGAGTGCCGACGAGTGCCATCACGCTCGTGCACGTACTAACAAAATTTGCCACAAGCACGATGGCGCTCGCGAAATCAGTTGCTGGTAGACTTAGGGAAGGTTGGTCGCACGCATCGCTAATTTTTTATCTTTCTACGTGTTACATAAAGTTCAAATTATAATATTATTAGTAATTACAATATAAAGAGTATCCAGGAAAAGGAAATTTTTAACCCATAATGTCGGAATACGAAAATAGTTTTTCAAGTTGTGAAGAAAGTGATAGTGGGAGACATTCGGGTGCGCTCACAATTTGGCATAATGCAAATTTTGAGTGATAGTAATAATAGTGATGATAACAATTATTTTGCTGATACGGAGGATGTACCGGACTGCGAAAATAACTACGTGACCTTGATTTCAGTTTTTGTTATAATTTTTGTTCACAATGTATATTTCCATAATTTTCTTTGTATTTTATTATCTTTGTACAAGTTTTTATTAAGAAAACACCGAAAAAATTATTAAAACTGGATAATTGTTGTCAGAGATGCAGTTTTTTTTCGAGACGAGAGTATATGACATCAAAAACAAAAGATTTCTTTGGCATTTTTAAGTATGTATGAGTAAAAAACAATGGCACTAAAACGGTTAAATGCTCCCTTTATTACATGACACATGTGCGCTATAAGACATCATTATTTTCCAATCGTTGTCAGTACTACTTATTGAGACTAATAGACATTAGTAAACAGAAGAAAATAAAACATTTTGGAAAGTTACTTAGAATTAACGTAGAGACATGTAACATTTTAAATGTTTATGGCAGAGTTTATGTATGCAGCAAATATTTTTCATCAAGGTTTGAGAAAAATAGCTGTAAAATCTAATTATCATCTTTTCTTTACTCAGCATTCTTCATTGAATATTTTTTGAAAGTACATGGCCAACATAATTGTCCATATATTGAATGAAAACTTCCAACATAATTGACCATATGTTAAACACGTATGTACTTCCAACATAACTGAGTTTAATATAATTGAATCTATGTCTTGAACACATACTTCCACATGTTATGAATTGTTGTTTCACCGCTCATTCTTTTTTGGTATATGGTCATTGTGTCTATATATACCTCATTATTTTGCAATATGAATCTTAATGCTATTATTTTATATACATCAAGTAATTAATGGGCCATTGTTCATAGCACACATCATCATTTTGTATTATATTAATGCTGAATATTGTGAGCAATCAATTGTTTAAATATTTGCTATGTTTTATACATTTCTTAGAAGTAGTTTGTAAAACTGAATATTTAATGAGTTATGACAATATTTCAATACACTACTCTTATTGCAATATATGAAGTCATTGACCGTCCCACGTTTGCTTTATCTTTGTCACAAACTTTTTTGTATATATGTACATATATATATACACACACACATATATATATATATATATATATATATATATATATATATTTATATATACATATATATATTTATATATATACACACACATATATATATATATATATATATATATATATATATATATATATATAATATATAATATATTTCTATAATTCCTAAAAAATGTAAAACAAATTTAAAAAATTCAGATAAAGCTGGCTAGAAGTTAGTATATTAATAAGCTATTAGGATGATAAAATATTTTTCAAGGTTATTTTAAAATAACCTGTTAAAAGGAGAAGAAGGTTATTTTAAAATATTTTACTTCCCACACACATTGTAATTATCTATTACAATAGGTAATTTTAAAAAATAGTGGCAGATGTTGACGAGCCTTTCTTCTATAATAAATCATCATTGTAAGTTTTAGAAGTATGGTTCCACAATCAACATATTAAATAAGATTATATTGATAAATCTTTTTTAGATAATTTACCATTGTTCACTATTTTTAAGTAAACTTCATGTAAAAAAAATTAATGTAATTTATATAAAAGAAACGTAAAAAATTTAAGTAACATAAGATATATCATTTATGTATATTTCTTGTATTATTACTTTTAATAATTAGAACATCATGTTTCAATTAAGTAACACATGAAGTCACATGAATGAACAAAATTATAATATCATTGAATTCTGGTATTGATCTGGGTATTGAAACTTTAATTTTCGGGGGCTATAAGTACTGATGCCATATTCCTAATTCGTACTGTAGTTAGGATTGTCACGAGGAAAAGGTACATTTGAATAGGAAACCATTATTTTAACTAATTTTTGATTACATATTGAACTTAAACAAAGTCGAACTATTTAAATTTCTTTCGTAAACAATTGAAGTAACAAAAACAAACTTAGCTTCTAATTGTTGAAAACAAATGGGAAACAAAAACAAAAAAATTTCTAAAAACAAAAACAAATGCGAAGCACAATAAATATATAGAACACACTGGGGCCATATGTGCAAGTACCAATCTATCGTATCAGTCATTAGCCCGTTAACGAACAAGTGTGTTCCAACCATGGTAGGTTCAATACTTCATCCTAAAATACGGACTTGACACAAAGCAAGGATGATACAGTTGTAGAATAGATCACCAAATTTAAATAATGATGCATTTTTTATTTTCTTCGAATAACAAAGTTTTGATTGCGACATGTTTCATTAAAACAGTTAGGATGCTGACAGGTTTTGGTAATTGGTTGCCTTACATTCATAATACCATAACATCATCTTTTGTTCCTAAAATATTGCTTCATCTCTTATGTATAAACTAGGAACATTTTTTATTTAAATGGCCAGAAATAATCTATGTTTTTTAATGTTATTTTAGTTTTTAACTCTTTATCATTTTCTTGTTGAAAATTTTTACACCTTGCTGACCATATGTTCTCTCCACATCTTAAGGAAAGTTTAAAAAGGTAAACTTGTTAATTAATATCAGTTTTATAAGAAGAAGGTAAAATCATCTTGAACGAAAATAGTTTCTTTATATCAAATAGTATTAACAATGGCCACTATCAGAACATTGGATTCGATTGATTCATTTACAATTCTGTATGGAGATTATTTCATTGTGAGCTATTCTTTCGGTAGTGTATCACTTTCCGTTTCTGTGTATTACAGTTGGTTTACATTTCCAATGAATTAAATATTTTGGGAATTTGGAAAAGATAACTTCAATTAGTCATTGCATCATTTGTTTGGTTTTAACTGAGAATAATTTCAAGAAAAATGGATGAAGCATAATTTGGAATGATAATGACTTATTGCACTTGAGTACACATATAATAACACTAATAATGTTTTATCACCAAAATTACTATCTGCTAGCGTAGTGCTTAACTAAGTGTATTTTTATTTTAAAATGTTAGTTAGCCTTAGTAAATTATCTAAAACCAGAAAGTTACAGAGATATTAAAATTTTGGTGATTTATGGAATTATACATATTGCTTTATATATAGTTTTGGTCTAATTTTTCCTGGCCAGGCAAGATAATTACTATGATGGAATCCCATACTCCTTTATACAGATAATATTTTTGGCTTTTTTGTAAATCATCGTACATCTTCATGTAATATTTCTACATTATCCTAGTATTTTTATGTTATGTAAATCACCTTACATCATTATCATTAAGATGAGATTTTTTTTTGTGATTTTCAAAACTTTTTTAATATTGATTAACCCATATATCTTACTAGGCCATCCATATTTATTATTCCATTTTTTTTCTTCCATGTATACCTTTTTAGCAGTTTTTTGTACCCATTATTTAGTACGATACAACCATTTCAATATTAGTATAAATTAATAATCACAATCTCTTTATGTTAAACATGGTAACTCTTTTTTCTAGATCTTGCAATGACATATTAATTTGAACCGCTTTAGTATAGTGTCCTCTTTTGTTCTATCCAAGAATCACTTCTGCACTTTATAGGAAGGCGGTCAGGAAATGTTTCCCATTGATGCTGAAGGTAAAACCCAGTTCTCAGATGTAGACTACGTGGATACTTGGAAAGGCATGGAAGGTGTTGCCAAGAAGGGTCTCACTCGTAGCATCGGCATCTCCAACTTTAATAAAAAGCAGATGGAGAGGGTGTTGGCCATCGCTGAAATTAAGCCCGTCATTAATCAGGTGAGATTTCATAGTTCAAAATGAGATTACAAGAAAATACATTTTAGAAAAAATTTTTCAATCAATATTTTGGATCAAAACTATGACAAACTGCGTATTATTTTCGATTTTCATCATAAATTACAGCATATTTAACAAATATGTGTATCGTCTAGAAAGGGAGTAAGTAAAAATAACATCGAAGTCTTTGCATATGTTTCTATATTCATTTGAACGTTTTTAAAAAGCTTGTCGTTGGGCGTTTTTAAAAGCTTACCTTTGAAATGTGTTTTCATTTTGCTTTCAGACATTTTCATTTTATAACGTTTAACAGCAAGTATGTAATAATATATTTTGTATTTGGAAAATTATACTAATCCTATAGTATGGTCCCTTAAGGTGTAAGTCATATCATAATTGATTCAGTTTGAACTGCATAAATTTATTGCTCTTATTTTGGTATCTATTTTTTTTGGTTAAAATACATAAAGCCATTTCAGAGGCCAAAAGTGGGATTTTCCCCTCATTTTTAGTAGAAAGGTGGTTGTCATTTTGTTGTTGTTGTAGCAATTGTTGCATTGTTTGACAATTCGGAATTCATATCGGGTAATTTGATTTTGACAAGTTTTGTTTAGCTTGTTTACCACCCTTCGTTGGTTGTTTCTAAAATATAATAACAGGTGGTAAAATGTTCGATAATTCTTTTTATCAACTTGTTTGATGATAGTGATTAGCTGTAAGACCCTCAATGTGTCCAAAATATTTAACTTGCACTTGACTTCTTTAACATTTACTATATGGCGTTAGCTGAGAAAATTACTGCCAATAACTCAGCGTATTGGCAGTAATTTTCAGTTATTACTTTTCAGTTATTAGTTGTTCATTAGTCAATGTTTTTGTTATTGTTACATGATATATGATTGACTGTAAAGTTTTTTTATTGGGTCAATAATAATATTGAATAATTTCAATGTGATTTTGGATATAGTGTTACGTAAGTCATTGTATTACTAATACCTTGGTTAAATTGCCAGACACTATTGTGAAAATGTTTGTGACTTAAATTGCAGGTGGAGTGCCATCCTTACTTGACCCAGAACAAGCTGACAGAGTTTTGCAAGCAATACAACATTGTAATTGCAGCATACAGCCCGTTGGGCAGCCCCGATAGACCCTGGGCCAAACCGGAAGATGCAGAATTGTTAGAAGATCCTAAACTAAAGGTGATAGCTGATAGGCTCGGTAAGACGCCTGCTCAAGTGCTCATTAGGTGAGTGTTTAGTATAGATTAGGACTAATATTTGTGAATTACTTTTAGATATTTGTCGCTCAATATCAAAATTATATTTTGGAATTTTAGTACTTCTAGCACTGAAGATGTATAAAACTATAAAATTAATAAAAGCTATGTAAAGTTTGTATATGGTAATGTAAATAAGTGTCATCACCATGGTGTGTTGGGTTGATCACAAGACATATGGCTTTGACTGCGCGGCGCACCATGGGGACATGGGTTCGATTCCTAGTGCAAACTACTTTCAATTAAGTATCAGTTTTGAAGACTTTTGCAGTGGCCCTATACTTTGATTCATATATAGCCCTATACTTTGATTGATTATAATAAGACTTTTCATATAAAAAAAATGAATAAAAAATGAAGCCTTTTCAATTGATTGTCGTGAAAATTAAACACGTGCCCCCGTGCCCCCCCTAAACCCGCTTATGTGTGCATGTTTAGACATGTCTAGCTTGTATTGTCCCATTGGTAAAAAAAGTTTTTTGTTTTGTGGAGGTGCTATTGTAAACCTAAATAAAAATTAAGAGACTTTTATGTCAGCTCCAACAGAAAATAGAATACTACACAATTTTCAACAAATTGTATTGATATGTAAAATGGTAACCACTAATTCAAATGAATGTGAGTACTGGTGATAAAACAATCATAAAGAAAGGCCTCTATGTAGCTCTCTTTATGCCCAAAATGCAATAAATATTATTGCTTTCAATATAAATCTCCAATTGCTTTACAAAACTAACCCATTTAATATTTGATTGTCAATTTCTGTCATAGACTTTAGTAGGGAGGCTATATTTTTCTAATAATTCTAGTTTATAATTTGTTTTATGGAAAATTTAATGTTCATAAGGATAAAATTTTGCACTTTTTAGATAAATAATTTATTTGATTTTTAGCAAAGTCTGAATCTTGTTTAGATTAGTAAATGATTATCCTAGAAAACAAGAATTATAAGTATATTGTTATATTGTAAGTAAGTTAAAACTAATTGAAAATTTTATTAATCTTAATGTAAGATAGTGCCATTTCAATGAGTCTGATTTTGTGATTTTAAAATAAATCTTTAATGTGAAAATAGTGTTCGATCAAGTAAGGTAATAACATTTATTAGTACAAATGACAAAACATTAGTATTGTAGGGTTAAAGAGAGAAATGGTTTAAAGTCGATGGTTGGAGAGAAAGAATGGATAAAGGAAAAGAATGGCATGGATTGAACTGAGTTATGCCGATGTCCAAGATTTGTCATGCTTAATGTGAGACAAGATGGAATGTTTAATTTTCAGTGTATTTGAGTTCAGACTAGATATTGGTAATTTTCGAACGAGATGTAAGTAAAAATCATCCATTTTGTTCAATCTGTATCTATTTCTATCTTTCGTTCATGCGATCCAAATGTGTCATCGTATCATTTCGAAGGTCACCAAAGGATGGTCAGTTTACTACCATTACCGAAAGCGACAAAGAAACGTAATAAAAAGGGTTGATTTTAAATAATGAATATATTAATTTTTTTTCATTTGTTTTTTGTATATTTTCTATTCAATAAAGAAATTTCCTTGTTTGATAAAATGTATAGAATTAAATCAAAGTAATATGTCACGAAATGGCAGATAGCTAAGCAAAGCCTATCCTTACTCAGCTGCTTTATGTTTTGATTTTTTCTTTCTAAAATGGCCAGGATACTATGCCAAGGTGCTATGATTATTATAAGTAGTCTGCATTTTAGTTACCTGAGCAACTAGGGCCAACCGTTTCCATTTGGTGTTTTAGACATTTTAGGCTTTAATGGTGTTAAGTTTTATTCAATTGTTTGTGTTCTATTTTTTTATGATGATAAATATTGGACGGCCAATAAACAGTGATTTACTCATCGGGTTCACATTGTAGAGTGAAGGTGATTATGCAGGACAGGTAGCAGGGACTCTGCAGAGATGCGTAAAAATATAAAATAATGTAAAGTTCCGATATAAGTTTAGTACAGTGTCAGGCATCCACTTTGATATCAAGTCTTTGTCAGGCATCCATTTTAATATCAGAAATTTCCAAACGACTGGAAAAAATTTAATATAATTTTTTTCATTATTAGCATAATGGGAACCCAGAAAATTATGGTGACAAACAGACCTTATGTTGATTTGCATTAACAGACATTGGCGTACATCAGTTGATATATCTCGATATATTTATAATGTAATACAATACACGTTTTATGAATATGACATGACGTTTGATTATCTACATATTTGCTTATGTTAATAACTTTAAATGAAAAATCCAAATTTTTTTGAAGTGATAAAAAAATTTAAAAAATAGTTGAAATTACATTTCTTGAACGTGTATTAAAAAGATAAAATTAAAGATTAGAAAGGATAAAATAAATATTCATTTATTCAAAATATTCAAACTCCACTATTCTTAAAAAATAAGACGAATAAGGAGAATTTAATAGAATTGTACGGATTGTACAAGATCCTACTTATCCTGATCTATTTTTTGTTTGGTAAAATAAATAGCAAGATGTGTACTTGAACTGCAGGTATCAGATTGACAAGGGCAATGTGGTAATTCCCAAATCGGTAAACAGGGCTAGGATAGCGCAGAATTTTGATGTTCTGGACTTCCAGCTCTCTCCTGAGGAATTAAAACTGATCGATAGCTTTGATTGCAATGGTAGATTTATACACTGCGATTTGTGAGTATTTCTTTATATTAAATTACAATTTTTATTTTTAATATATTGATTTTTCTGAGTAAGTGTGTGTTTGCAATATGTTTAAAAAATATCTGATTAATTTATGTCATAATTTTCCATTTAAAAAGAATGATTAACAATGTTTAAGTGCAATAAATTGCATAAAAATACTTTTATTTATGACTCAAATAAAAAAATAATATTTTGTTTTAAAATTCACGCCTGATATTGAAACAGAAATGGTCCACCAACCAGAACATGTGACGTTGAAATGCACCACACAGATCATAACATATTATTAGATAAACTTTAAGTAATTTTGTGAGCAAGATAATATGATATATTTTAAGCGTATGAAAGAGATAGAACCTTCCCTTCTCAATTTAAAGATTAGTATCAGGTATTGAGACATGATGGAATTTACATATCACATCACAAAGTGTTTTGGCGTGAAGCTATGAATGACTGCAATAAAAATGGATTTTTTTAGCTTTAACACATGTTTCTGAAAAACATTACAATTGTAATCTTATCAGATCAATCTTATCACATCATTAAGTACATTTTCAGATATGTTTGAACATCCAATTGTTAGTATTGCAATTTGCGATGATGTATAATCATTTAGTCATAGTTTTTTGGTATTGTATTATTGTAGCTTTTTGTTAAGATAGCCGTAATTTCTTTTTTCAATAAATTCGGCCGTAATTTTTTTTTATACCATGCGATTATTAGGTCATTTTTTATGTAACATAATTTGTATACGAATAAGTCAGATAATTAGTATTTTTTTTTCAGTCTTCATGGACACCTCCACCATCCATTTGAGAACGATGAGTACTAGAAAAGTTTTGATGCAACTATATGTGTGTGATTAAAAATTCAGAATTGATGTAAGAAGTAAATACTGATAATAAATATTTTTAATTTCCTATTAAACTTTTTGTTTGTGTTTTATTTCTAATTCTTATTTAAGGATACTATTTTAGATTTTAATATATTGCTTGATATATATTTTTAGCCACAAGTTTGGGATTTTCCTAGAAAGGTTGTCGAAGTTACAGATTATTTTATTATAAGGTATAAATAGACTGAAGTTCACACAGTTAATGACAGTTAGCGCCCAGGCTTAAACTGTTTTATATAAAATAGATTTAAATCAACACCAAGTATTGACTTTTCTACTTCAATGATTAATGTTTGTTAAAAATTATTGACATTCAAATGTAACTTTGATTGACTGATGAATTATTAGCTGGTGATGAGATACGTATGTTCATAATATTTAATAATGCTAATGGTTTAGTACAGAATAAACAGAAGTTTCAGTACCTAAAGCCAAATTGAATATTAGAAAGATAATGTTAAGGTACTGGTGGAATATAATGGGTTTTATTCTTTGGAAGTTTATTAGGAAGTATGAGTAGAGAGTCAGTAATTAGATCAACTAACTAACGTACTGAGTAGTCAACAGAACTGAGTTTATTCTTTCAATGATAACTCTAGGCCATATATTCCAAAAATACTAGTCAAAAGTTACAGGAGTTGGGGTTTTATTCTGATAGTAGATCTACCTTATTCACTAGATATTGCGCCTTCCGATTATCACACTTGTTCAGAGCTCTAAACAATCATTTACAGAATACAAGAATTCGCAATGTGGAAGAGTAGATTTTCACAAAGAGCTTGCCAAATTTGTTTAATACAATTTACCACATTTTTAAGCTAAAGATATATATTGTCGTTAACTGTCAGATGGAGCCAAGTTGTTAATAAAGACATATAGGTAATTAGGTGATATTTAGATTTTAAAATATTTTTTTTTAGAACTTGTCAGGGTTAAATGTTTTAAGCCAACCCAATTTTACTAAATGTGTAACAATTTAATGTCAAACTTAAAATAACATTAAATTTATGCACTTGTATCTTCGTTTATTTTGTGGCCATTAGGTTTGTAGATTATTTGGCCAGTATAGGGACCAAGCAAGATGCTGCTTGTGCCAGCTAGTTATAATAAACTGTTGATTGCACAGGTGTAATTTTTTCATGTAAAGATTCCACAGTGTACATATCATAATTAATAAAAATAATTTATAATGTCTAAATATGGCGTAGTGGGTTATATAAAAGGATATTATTAATTCAAAAAAGTATTAAGTTTTTGAAAAATCTCATTTTCACTTAAAACATAATTGTTTTCCAGCAATCTCTGTATTTCTTGTACGGTCCCTGCATCGGATGAAATGCATGTAGCCAAATCTGATTTTGAAACCCCTTTGGATGTGTTCACATAGACATTAGCGTTATAAACTTATTGGAAGATGCTTTTCTGTTGATCTTGTTAATTTTTGCATTGACTACTTTTGTTATCATAGCAGTAGGTATGACATGTATGAACATTTTATGTTCTCACCCCAGGTCAACGTTTACAATTAGTTCTCTTAACAATTATGGCATTAATTCCTCTGTCAAAACTGTAATCTAATACCAGTAAATGTGATAACATATTTTAATCCGTAATCTATTCATAATTATTGGTTATATAGTTCTACTTTCCCTTGAATAACAACTCTGCGAGGTATTGGTGTGTTTGTGAATAGTCATTTTCCACAATCACATATGCAGGTTGTAAAGTTGAATACGACAAAGCCACTGAGAGGTATCTTCAATGTCCCAAAGAGAACAGTGTGTTTGAAAAATTAAAAAAAAATCAGTGGTCCGCTTGAGGGTTAATTACGTAATTGTCGGCTGATTTATGAAATGGACAAAATCATACTTGCATTTTAAAACTTGAAATGCTTTTGGTTTTGTGGAAAAAAATTCAGATTAATTTCTCATTGGCTTTGCCAAGTGTGATACAGTGAGTGAGTCAAACTAGCTGGATTCTATATAAAATGCATTCTATATACAATTACATAATGTCTGCATTGAAAGTTGTCAAACACTTTTGGTTGCAGTTTGAGTCTTTACAGGTTAGTATAAGTTCCCTGATATTGTCAACAATACTTTTTTATTAATAATTATTAAATGTAATAATTATTATGTATAATTATGTATAATAATTATTAATTTTTGTTATAAACTGTCACACCATTTTCTTCTCTAGTCTTGTATGTGGTTATTAGAGGGTGCAATAGTTTAGATGTTTTATTGATCCAACATTTTACAACTATGATAAATTAACAGCTTAACTTAATAAGCTTGAATTATAAAGTTAGAAAAGTGCTAATTAAATGCATCTTTAAAAAAAATTGCATAAACAACCAAATGCAATGAGTAACTGATAGAAAGCTTGTTAAAAATGATAATAACAGGTTTCATGCAAATCCTGAAAGTGATGTTTGGGTGATATGTCAAATTTAAAAGCAGGTAATGAAAAGGGTTTTAATTGTATCTATGGGTGACATAATTGCATCTATGAAGTTCTTCAAGGAATTGTGTGTAAATTATAGTTTATATTAAGAATTGTTGGATTAATATAAAGGCGAATGAGAAGTCAAAAATCAATCCAGAGATTCAGAATATATCAGGATTAAGTCAATTAATACCTATTACAATTTTATTGAGAATAAAAAAAACCAAAATAATATTTAATAAACTCTGTCAAATGTATCAGCATTGAGTATTTGAAATGACTATTAGCAAAAATTGGGTATTGCTTAGGATCTAAATTCATGACAGGAATTATTAATGCATTTGTCACATAACTTTCACAATATGATAGCATATAATTTCTAGACAACCATAGAAAACATAATAAAGACATATGTTGTACAATTTTTAAGATTTAGTTAATAATGTCAATGTAGTCAGAGAATGTCACCAGTCCAGGTGTTTGTAAAGAAAAACTATTATAGATACATTATTAATATGAGACACCGATAATATGTGTGGGGGGATTCTTAAATACCTCTAATGAAACATCTGTGACATCATTTATTTATCTTTTATAGATAAACCATGGTCCATGGTCACTGTTTTTAAGTTAAAAAAATGTGTAGGAAGCAAGTGGTGAGAAAAACTATTAGATACATCAATAATATGTGTGGAGGGATTCTTAAATACCTCTAAAGAAACATCTGTGACATCATTTCTTTATCTTTTATAGATAAACCATCGTCCATGGTCACTGTTTTAAGTTAAAAAAATGGGTAGAAAGAAAGTGGTGAGAAAGAATATTACAGATACTTTAATAATATGTGTGGGGGGAGTCTTAAATACCTCTAAAGAAACATCTGTGACATTATTTATTTATCTTTTATAGATAAACCATCGTCCATGGTCACTGTTTTAAGTTAAAAAAATGGGTAGAAAGAAAGTGGCGAGAAAGACTATTACAGATACTTTAATAATATGTGTGAGAGGAGTCTTAAATACCTCTAAAGAAACATCTGTGACATTATTTATTTATCTTTTATAGATAAACCATGGTCCATGGTTACTGTTTTAAAGTTAAAAAAATGGGTAGAAAGAAAGTGGTGAGAAAAACTATTACAGATACTTTAATAATATATGTTGGGGATTCTTAAATACCTCTAAAGAAACATCTGTGACATTATTTATTTATCTTTTATAGATAAACCATGGTCCATGGTTACTGTTTTAAAGTTAAAAAAATGGGTAGAAAGAAAGTGGTGAGAAAAACTATTACAGATACTTTAATAATATATGTGGGAGATTCTTAAATACCTCTAAAGAAACATCTGTGACTTTATTTATTTATCTTTTATAGATAAACCATGGTCCATGGTCACTGTTTTCAAGTTAAAAAAATGGGGGGGAAGAAAGTGGTGAGATAAACTATTACAGATACATCAATAATATGTATGGAGGGATTCTTAAATACCTCTAAAGAAACATCTGTCACATCATTTATTTATCTTTTAAAGATAAACCATGGTTCATGGTCACTTTGAAAGTTAAAAAAAAGGGTGGGAAGAAAGTGGTGAGACAAAGTAATACAGATACAAATATGTGTGGAGGGATTTTTAAATACCTCTAAAGAAATATCTGTGACATCATTTATTTATCTTTTATAACCATGGTCCATGGTCACTGTTTTAAGTTAAAAAATGGATGGGAAGAAAGTGGTGATGTTTAGGTCAATTTATTAATTCTTATTAAAAAATATTGCAGATATATTCAGTGTTTTCGATAGACAAAAATTTACTATTTGCACTTTGTAACATCAATTAGTAATTTAACGGAAATTAAAAAGTTTTTATAAATAAGTAAAAGTAGAAATGTAGTTTGATGTATTTGTAAATGGGGATACGGACATTACGAGCATTATGTTGTAGAACATCATTAAATTGTTTTTAAAAGAAATGAAGTGCAGATCTATGTCCATGGAAGACAAAATACATAATAACAATTGTAATGAAATAGCTTAATTGTACCCACACGGATTTCTTGTATGGATTATTTGGCTAATGACTTAATGTGGTTTGAGAAAAAATATTTTAGATACTATCTTTGAATACCGTAAAGTGTATCTGTGCAAAGTTGTATTATATGTAATAGTTTATTAGTTCATACCTGTATTCTGTATTATATGTAATTGTTTACCTGTTTATACCTATGTTCTGTATTATATGTAATTGTTTACCTGTTTGTACCTGTGTTCTATATTATATGTAATTGTTTACCTGTTTATACCTGTATTCTATATTATACGTAATTGTTTACCTGTTTATACCTGTGTTCGGTATTATATGTAATTGTTTACCTGTTTATACCTGTGGTCTGTATTATATGTAATAGTTTACCTGTATATACCTGTGTTCTGTATTATATGTAATAGTTTACCTGTTTTATCTGTGTTCTCTATTATATGTAATAGTTTGCCTGTTTATACCTGTGTTCTGTATTCTATGTAATGATTTACCTGTTTATACCTGTGTTCTGTATTATACGTAATTGTTTACCTGTTTATACCTGTGTTCTTCATTATATGTAATAGTTTACCTGTATATACATGTGTTCTGTATTATATGTAATAGTTTACCTGTTTTATCTGTGTTGTCTATTATATGTAATAGTTTACCTGTTTATACCTGTGTTCTGTATTCTATGTAATGATTTACCTGTTTATACCTGTGCTCTGTATTAGATGTAATAGTTTACCTGTTTATACCTGTGTTCTGTATTATATGTAATAGTTTACCTGTATATACCTGTAATCTGTATTATATGTAATAGTTTACCTGTTTTATCTGTGTTCTCTGTTATATGTAATAGTTTACCTGTTTATACCTGTGGACTGTATTCTATGTAATGATTTACCTGTTTATACCTATGTTATGTATTATATATAATTGTTCACCTGTACAAAGTTGTGTTCTGTATTATATGTAATAGTTAACCTGTTTATACCTGTGTTCTATATTATATGTAATAGTTTATCTGTATATACCTGTGTTCTGTATTATACGAGTATGTAATAGTTTACCTGTTTACATCACAAGAAGAAGAAAAGTACAGACTGGAAATTTTAATTTGGTATCAGCTTTTGTTTAGTGTTCTATTATCTATGGTTTAATACCTTTAAGTTTTAAGATTGACCTATTTCAAATTTTAAAATTTCTTAAAAATTTCTCAGTAGTTTATGTATTAAAAATTTCTAGCTGTAGTTAACGCGATTGCTCTGCAGTATCTGGAAATTTTTAATATATAAATTAGGAAAACAATTTTGAAGGCAATATCTCAAAATAGGCTGAATAGCGCAACACACATATTTACACCTTAAGGTGGTGCTATTTACGCTAGACAAAACTTGTCCCCAAAACAAAATTCCCAAACGGTGCCTTCTTTTAAAGAAGCATATGTAATGTACCAGTAAGTATTAATAGAATTCTTGGGTTTTGTAAACTGTAAATAATTTTGTACTCTGTGTTTATGAAACCCATAGAAAGTAAGTGCCTCTTTATTTAAGCACTGTAATAATGTGTTATAAATATGGTAAATGCTGTTTGGTTACTTATTTAGTTATATTACTACTTTTTAATAAAGTGTGAAGAAACCTCGAGCCTTGAATTTATATGAATGAAGGGTTTTGTCTTCTGTAACTAATTAATACAAAGGGCAACATTTTGAGATAATTGTCTTACAGTGTAAAACAGTAATTTTTTTTAAGAAGAAATTTGTTGGCTATTAAATAGAGTAACTAGTCATACGACAAGTGTCTCATAAAAAGATTGTAATTAAATATATTGGATGCCACATAATTATTGGCAAATGGACATCTTGTTTTTGTTTTATGTATTCCTATTTTTTGCTGTCGCTTTAAAATGTAGAAGGGTGGAACAACAATCTTTAGCTGTTTTTGTAATTTTATTATATATGTGTGTATTGTATTTTTAAATTATCTATTTTACTAGCTTCCATTTAATATGCCACACAATAAAATTAATAATAAAAAAATTAGTGGCTTATGTGATACCTTAACATTTCCATCAAATGGGGAATATTCCATTTCACCTAAATATTTACATTATTTTGAGGTATAAAACAATGATAAAATGTAGCATTCTATGTATTTGTGATCTCAGTGAAATTAGTTGTGAAAAAAAAATGAGCAAAGTGGTAGGTTTTAGTTTCCATAAGTGTCCAACCTTTGCAATTTTGGTGAATGAAGATTAAACATTAGACGATATTAAATATTAGTATATTATCTGAAAGCAGTTAAGTGAGATAGTAAAATAGTCTACTATTGGCAGGGTTGATAGGGACTGATGTTGTAAATACAATAATAATTAAACTAAAAGGTTAAAAAATTGACATTGTGCACATTTTTTTGTACCAACATAATTATTTTCTTTGTGTTTTGTCTTGGAAGACAAAATATCCATCGTCACCATAACAATTTCACCTAAGTAAATCATAAAATGATTTTTAAAAATGTCG
Source organism: Druceiella hillmani (assembly GCA_039881145.1). NCBI lineage: Eukaryota > Metazoa > Arthropoda > Insecta > Lepidoptera > Hepialidae > Druceiella > Druceiella hillmani. Next base: position 10,812,569 of record JAYKKI010000030.1, on the reverse strand, counting down.
AACAGAATTTCGGTTATTTGACTTTTTATTATTTGTTATTCTTTGTTCGAAAATACTAGGAACACTTCTAGGGTAGGATCAAAGATTGTGCAGCATGCTGTAGACCATAGGTACAAAATCAAACAGGGATATAGAAACATTTCAAAATATCGTGAAATATTTTTTCCAATACTGTATTTTCAGAGTTTTTCTTAAATAAAAAATGTAGTAGATTGACTTCTATACAGCATGGTCTGTTAAATATATACATAAGAATAGTATATTAACTACTTAATGTTGTTCTGCAGAATAGAAGATAAAATGTGGTAAATGGAAGCACACATTATGGCACTGGTAAAGGAGTCATGCACCCTTAGTGCGAGGGAACTGGTATACTTTTTTCGAGGGAACTGGACTTAAAGCAACTGGGTCTGGAGTGACTACACTACCTGCTGGTAATGTCTCAATTGGTCATGATTTGACATTGGTTATATAAATTATATTTAAACATATTTTTTATAAAGAATCCACGTGAGCTTACCTGATTTTTAGGAGTGGTCTCATAGTTGGCGTTCTTGCCTAGGACGCCAACTAATAGAAAACCTCACATGATTAGAAAATTAAAAAGTACTTTGACAGTCAGTGTGTTAAAAGTTTTAATTCTTTCAGAACAATGAACATTCATCATCATATAAATGGTTAACATCAGGTTTCGCAAAAGGTTCATTTTTTGCATCCCCATAAAATAGGTTTATTATCCTAAATTGGCGAATCTTGATGGAAGTATGGCTTTTGCCTTTATTACAATGATTCACTGCTTATATAAACAGCTATTTGCTATCAACGCTGCATCTTCGGGGTTCTTTATTTTTGAAAGGGCAAATCCCACTAACAATGTTATAAAGAGGAAAGTTTTTGTCTTTTTTTTGCGATTCACACAAAAACTACTCACCCGATTAACACACTACTTTGAAAATATAACAGCTCATAGTTTCCAGATTGTCCTAGTCTATATACAGTATGTGTATATGTTGCACACTTTTATTGAGATATAATTAATAACGTCACCAGAGTTGTTGAAAAAGCCATTGGTCCAGCGATTTTCATGAAAGAAAGTAAATTTGATGTTTATGTATATAACTGATCTGATTGATAATCTTTATAAAAATGAATAGCTTATTATTTTAAGCACTTGCGGTAGATAAAAATTGTCCTTTATATGCTTTATAGTGCGGAAATTAAAAGGTTTTTGAAAGTAAACAAAAAGTAGAAAGATTATAGCTTTAATACATGTTCGTACAAATTAATTAATTGAAATTTATTTAGTTTACAGCATGCAAATTATTTTTACATTGAAGAGTAGATTATAGTTAGGTACTTAGTTTTAATACTTATTTTGTTTTTATTGTTTTATTTAGAATTCACATAGTTTTACATGTTTACACTGCCATAGTACAAACCAATTATTAAAATAATGTCTGGAAATAAAACAAGAAATGTTCTTTAGAGAAACATATTTATAAAATTGACACGAAATTCAATTCATAGATGATTTAATTTTTATATAGGGATATGACCGATGATATTGCCACACTGTATTTGATTTTCAAACATAGCAAGCTGAACTATTAAAACTGAAAAACAGTCAAAACAAGATCAAAACAGTCGTGCACATTTACAGTAAGATATTGTTCAAGTGTAAAGTGAAGTGAGAAAATGGTGGCTTTGTGCATATATTGACCATGTGATGCTATTTTATGGCCGTAACCCTCAACATCCTAGTTATACAGCCGCTTTAAAGAAAGTAATTCTTCTTGGTTGGTGAGCAATTTCGGCAGCATGTAATACACAGAAAGTTAAAATAAAGTTGTCAGATACTGTCAAGTACATCTTTGACATTTCTCATTGTAGTGGACTCTTTATATTTTATGTAATGGAATAGGACTGTTAGTATTATCGATTTCTTAATTAAGATTTAAAAAAATATTTCAGATATATATTGTCGACATTATTACTCAGTTTTAACCTAAGCAATTTAGTTGTGAGAAAAAAATTAAGGACTAACCAATAATACATATAATAATTGTAAATAGATCTAATTGATCCAAGTGAAGTTGTCGATAAAACTAGGTATCAAATAAATGGTTATTGGCAATAGTTGTACGTATGAAAATAAACAAATAAATACATTTCAGGTATTATCAATGGCTCAAGAAGCTTTTAGCCTGGCTGAAGAAGCTTCCAAAGGAAGCCAATCAGTATGCAGGAGCAGGCTGAACTTGGTGATGTCCACAACCTGAGTTTTACTTTCGCTGTATGTTCATTTTATTATATTTTTTAGAAAGTCAGAATTTTTCAGAAATTTAATTAGATACTCTTAGCTTATAAATTCCTATGAATTGTTCTCTAACCACTTGCATCTCAGTTTTAATTTTTATGTCATAATTATTAATTGAAAAAATTTTGATCATCATTTTGGCGGAATAATCATTAACAAATTGTAAAAACCACACAAAAATAAACAATTTAATTAGATAATTCTATCTTGCCAAATATTTTTGTAAATTCTATGTTTCTTTTGTACTAAACTTGTATGTCTTTTCTCGTATTAAACTTTCTATGTTTGTACATAACGTAAAATGGAAAATTAACATTTTTTGTGTATAATTTTTTTAAATTTCAATTATGAATTATTGTAAAGTTGGCAGATTAACAAAAATGGTTTTCAGTTGACTAACGCTGGATTGCATTCACTTTAATAACTTCGTAAATGTAAAATACAATGAAAGCTCCCCTATTTGTTTGTATGTTATTAAAAAATCATGGTATCTATTTTGTTACTTTTTTTGGTTTTTTAATTTGGTTCTCCTTGTTACATTAGAGCATGGGAGAACAAATCAAATGCAAGATATTGGTTAAAAAATATTCAACTCTTAAATTAAGTTGCAGAGGCACATATCAATTTATTTCACTGGTTTCATAGTAATTATATATTGTAGAAAATTTTACAAATATTTTTTGCATATGTATCATCGTGATATGAGTAGAAATATGGAACAGATGTTATTATATTATATGCATGGTTTAGGATTTACATGAATTTGAATAATTTGAAAATGATTTTTTTAACAAGGCGTGTGTAAAATTTCGTTATTTACACTTATGTTGGTTGTGTTTACATTATCTGGAAAAGTATAATTATATCGACACCACCATGACTGTAGACATTTTTCATGTAAATTAGATGAAGCAAAGAAAAATTACGTTTGTATATTTATTCCAGTGTTGTGTAACCATGCAAGACACTTACCAACTTCTTACATGGAACAAGTGGTTTTCTCATGCAAAGAGGCTGAAAGTATTTACATCAATATTTTATTCTTTCTATGTGTCTTTCTATGTGTGTTGCTTTTTATTCTTTCCATGTGTCTAAGCTACTTCATCAAACCATTTCGAATTTCTTTAATCATACTAGTTTTACCTCACATTCCCTTTTTCTCTTTCTACAATTATTACACAGTTGTAAGATTTTCTAGACATTCTCTTCAGTGGTGTCATCTTACCTGCATCTATTTTCGTCTCTTCCTTTTTAACGTTTCACTGTCATGTTTATAGTTATTTTTTCTTCCTTTCAATAGTCTATACGGTTCTTGTTTGATAGTTCAAACTAAAAAAATTAACATAAGAATATTCATATTTTTTAGTTTACTTGTAAAATATGAAATTTTGATAACTAAAGTTGTAAAATTCTAATATAAGGTCTTATAAAATTATAACATTTTGGCTGATTTTGTTGTTCGATTTGGTTTTGATATCGGTGTAATTTGAAGTTTTAAAAGTGGTTTTATAGGATGAGTTATCCACAATGGCTATCGTAATTATGAAAGATTTAGGGAAATGTATTTATTCATTTTGCAATCAAATTGTCAACTCATGTTGAATTTGGTGTAAATGCTTTGAGATATATCATAAATATACCATTAAGACACAATAAAACAATGTTAATTTGAAACATTAAAACAATGTAAAACAAACATTTAATCAGCAAAGAACAGTGGATTAAACATATTGAATGGACCGTCCAATCTAATAAACAATATCCATATATATTATAAATAATTTAACTGTAAAATTAGAAACAAAAGTAAACATTAGAAAGAGTGTATAAATATATACTAAATGCATAGATTTTAAATAGATACAACATTTGCTGTAAACTTACAATGTAAAATAATCAGAGATTAATATTTTCATTGTACATATTTATAAACATAATATTAAACTTCATTTTTGCAGCCAAAAATTATATATTATATAATATTTTTTATTATAACTTCCTAATTTGGGGTAAATTTTGCCCAAAAAGCATTTTTCGTATTTAAAAATAGAAAAAATTGCAGGAAGCCAAATTGGAAGAATATGTCGACGGGGGAAGGTGGCGTGGCAGCAATTTGCAGTGAACTTTCCTTACTGTGGATACTTAATGTAATCACTGATGAGTGCCAGTGCAGATGTGTTATCTTTATGAAACAGAACTTTTTACTTTGCTCAATGTGTTTCTCTTTCAATTTACAATCATATTTGTCCAACAAAGGGGCATAATATACGCCAGCTATAATTTTTCCCTTTTTTAAATAATCAATATGAATTACGTGGTTGAAGATTTAAAGCATGATTGTAAGTAAGAGTTCACTGTTTAGGTTATTCTTTAGTTTCCAGTGTGTGGTGATGAATCCAAGTCTTATCTACTCTGATGTTCTAATGAAAATAACTCACTCATATTGCACTTAAACATATCCTTACACTGCTGGGAAATGGTTTACAGCTGACTGTCAGGAAGTGTAGCACTAATTTTGTTGACAGGTCTTCTAACAGCTTCTAAATGTTTATGTGAGAAATGAAAAGCATATTCGCGGTACTAACAACATTGGCTGTCTCGTAAATCTTGGTTTGACGGTCTTCCAATACAATATCCTGCACTTTGTTGATCTTTTCTTTACTAGTGACGTCAATCGGAATTCCTTGGTTTTCTACATCACTTGATTGGTACGGACACAATGAAAATCAATTAACCACTTACTTAAGAACCATATCAGGGAACAAAGCAGAGTCCCTATAATACTTTTTTAATTTTTTTTCATTATATTTAAAGGTTTTTCCACATAAAAAATAATGCTTCAGAAACACACAGCATTCACTTTTATTCATTGTATTAGCGAGTCTCCTTGGCATTTCATTTGACACTGGATATCACAATCGCTGTTTATTCAATCTCAATACAATTCTGAGGATAGTCTTATAAATAACACAGAATTTATAAAAAATACACAATGTGAATAGTGAATTAAACTAGTTGTAAAAATCAGAGACTAATGAAACCGGTCTGGTTTATCAAATAAATTGAGTAAATAGATTATGCTAAGGTAGAATGATGTGGTGCTACTCTCATTGCTTTATCAGCTGCAGTGGAAAATAGCGAGAGGACTTGAGAAATTTAGGAAAGATAAGAATTTTGAAAATGTTAAATATGAATGATGATGTGTTCATATTTTAATATTCCTGTCTATTATGTTTTTTGTGTGTAAATAGTAAAATATTTGAAAATTGTATTTTGTGGTATATGGCAGGTCAATATGGGTAACATATTCTTTAAAATGTCCGAGCATTCTTACATTTTGAAGTTGTATCGAATGGCTCTGGATCAGATACCGACAACAGAGAAGGAGCTAAGGTTAACTGTAATTATCTATACATTTATTGTTATGCTATAAATGGATTAGGAAAATTCTGGCATAGAAAAAGCTTCAGAAGGATACAATTAAGCATAATTTTTATGCCATAGTTTGACACTTCTGGCAAATAAAACTCAGTGAAATTATGAATCAGGCTGTTTTCATACTCCACACTCCACTGGATTGGGAGAAATCATTTCATCATTATCTTCAATTCGGAGCAGTAGTAAAAGATAGAACAGGACAATAATACTTTGAATGTGTTTGTTCCAGAGCCTTAGCTGGACTGTGTCTCATATTCTATAACATATGTGTGAATACATTTTGTAAAACTTGATCCTCGTATATTATGAATTATTTGATATCTTAAGTTCTCGGACTAACTAAAATTGTAATCTTTCAACAGCATCAATCCTTTTTAAAATAGTATGGCTATGTGTGTGTGTGTGTGTATATATATATATATATATATATATATATATATATAATAAAACTGTAAGATCGGTCTTTACTATTTTATAGGTAATAAATATTAGGTGAAATAATACTTTTTGGTAACTTTGAATAAACACATGTACTGTGGAAACGTAGTACTGCGGAAACATAAATTACTTCAGACTAAGAAAAATCATCAATTTTTTAGAGATATATAATATATATATAAAAATAGGTAAAAATCATCAAGCCGGCAGTGATATCTGTATGCCTGAAATGGTATTTAAACACAAATGGCATATAATTAAAGAATGAGCTACGCCTACATTGACCTTAATGTTAGCAACATACATAGTTTATGTATTTATACAAATGGATGAATTTGGATCCTTGGAGGTTTATACTAGTGTAGGCAATATAACAAACATTTGCCAATGTAATAAACATTTGCCAATGTAATAAACATTTGCCAAAGTAATAAACATTTGCCAACATAATAAACATTTGCCAACGTAATAAACCCATGTGACAAACATTTTATTCATTATTTATTTATTTTGAATTAATTTTTTTTATTTTGTTCTGGGCACAATAAATGAAAATGTGTTAATTCAAAAGGTATATAAATTTGTAATATAAGTTAATTTATTTTACTGTTTTTGTTTCCTAATTGTGTCTAAGTTCAGCCCCGACTCAGGAAATTTGTTTGTCATGGCTACCGGTACAAGCTTGGTAATCATATCGGTAATCCATCATCTTTCTAATTAATTTACTAAGCTCTAATATCATTTAAATGGTAAGCAACCAGTAACTTGTCAGAATGTAATTAATAAATTTTTTAAGACTCAGTTCATTATCGGTAATTTTCGAATGCAACCTTAATTATTTTAATCATTTAGGCTTTATTTTCAAACACAAGGTTATTTGTTATTTTTAATTCAATTAAATCCACAAACAAGCTTCAAGGTAAATTTAAAAATGTACAGTAATTTTTTCAAACATAATTTTCCACAAACGGCAACACGTTTAGATATATCTCACTCAATGGTACCAAAATTTGGTTTGTTTGAATCGATGTTGCAATTTTTTTAATAATGGGATAGGTTTAATTTCGGAATAACAAAATAGAAAATGTTTTTCTGGTGTGAGTATAGTGAGAAAATATTTAGAGTAATGTCACCTTTGAATAAAAAGAAATGGAAATGTACAGGGTGCAAACAACAAAACCTGCATCAGCACTTGCCCGAGGTGGGTTATCTCTATTGTTTATCGACTTTAAGAAACTGACAGCATACAATGACACAAAATTAGATAATTTGAAGGAGGAACTAAATGTCAATTTACAAAAAAATATTGAATAAGCTAGGCAAACACATTTGATGAATATAAAACAATTTTGGAAGAATAATTCTAATTATTTGAGGAGTTCAAATTGGAAAATCAACATATTTCATCGCAACAACATGAATTGCGGAAAATACTTCCACGATATTGTACAGCAATCAAACGAAACAGTATAGAGATTTAATGCATACCAGAAAATCATTCCAAAAATTTCAACAAATTTGTGATGTAATTCTCGCCACTTGTAAAGAGTGGATTGCAAGACAACAACATTCTTGCAGTATATAGAGTAGCCAAGATAGATAACGCTTCTAAAAAACCTAGATCAATCATCTTAAAATTGTCTCATACAAGGTTTTGTGACACACTCTTAGCTGCTGTCAAAAAGTTCCACCAATCAAATCCTAACGATAAATTGAATTTGTTTCATTTGGGGATAGACAGAGTTGTAAAGAATTCCATCTATATATCTATCATCTATCTTTTTCAAGGTGTTAAATACTAAAACACCGTCACGTACATTTCCGCGAAGGAAAACTCATTTTAGTCTACTTAAGAAAAGGTGAACATTCGTCAGGTCATATTATAAGAAATACTGAACAGCTCAATAGAATTAAGTCGAATTGGCTTTTTTAAACACTTTTAATTTTTTCTTAGTCTGAATTATGACCCCGTTGAAGGTATATTATTAAAACGTTAGTGGTTTTTGTCTGCAGGTATTAAGTATTGTTCGTGATGTAATAATTCTAATTGAAACGTAGTTGAATTACTCTGCTTCTGACCCCGAGCTTTTCGACAAACGGTACTGGGTGTTTTGGTTTGATAGGACTAGTGCCTCATTACTTAAAAAATATAATCGTGATAAAATCTTTATTGCTGTTCTTAAGAAATAAGAAGCTATTCAAAAAAGTGAGTGGAAGAATCATATAGAAGACATCCGGGTTTCTATCAAACTTCACACTAACACAGGACCAAAAGTTACCAACGTTTGTGTGGTTTATATTTCTTCACCCCTGAAGTTGTTTGAGAGTTTTCTGTCAAATTTAGATAGTGCTTGTATTGTTAATCTGAATTCAGGTATTTTAGTAGTTGAGGATTTTAGCTTCCCTGAAATAGATTGGCTCGCAAATAACAATTGCATCATGCCAACAGGTAAGTGTTCGTATTTTGTAAAATGACTACTCGATCACATTAGCTTAAATAAGTTTACACAATATAATGATACTGACAATATAAATAGTAACATTCTTGATCTAGTTTTAAGTAGTCACCTTAATATATACGTATGGTTCTGAATAACCTCTTAGAAACTGGATAATTATCATCTCGCTTTGGACATTTCAATCCATTATGAAGTGAGTAGTATATTGGAAAATTTCATTAGATCAATGTTTTATTTAAAATTTATAAAAAAATTAATGAAAGTTTAAACATGTCACATTTTGACAATTAATTTCTCAAAATGAATCGTTGAAATGTGACATTATTGAGACCCAAAATAAATAAATAAAATAAACTTGTATTTTTGATTTAATGATGCTTATAGGTCAAGAACCTACTAATGTTGTGTTTATTATCCGCTACCACATTTAATTCAACTTAAAGAGATTATATGACTGAAGAAATATTCTATTATAATTTTACACCTGAAGTTGTTTCAAGTTAATGACAAATCGGTTTAAATATGGTTTTGTGCTATGGGGCATTGTGAGATGTTGACGGTGCAAAGGTAGTTTCCAGACTCTGTTTGATGAAGAACGTCATTTCAGACTGGACCAGTATTTGTCTTTTGATCATGTGAGTACAGAGTATATACTAAATGATATAAATTTAATTTTGTAACAATGTTTTAAAAATATTATACTAATTTAAATAATCTTTATACACAACTCACAATTTGTCACTTCTGTTTCTGTTATTATTACTGTGGAATCTGAATTGTGCGAAAATACTCATTCTGGCAACTAGAAAATTTTGTCATTTGAAAAGAATGTTGATGTTTGAAATATTATAAAATGTTTTAAGAAATGAAACCAAAGAATTTTAAAGAAAAATAATACTATATTAAAGTGTAAAAGCAAAATAATATTAATCTTAAGGTGTCAGTTAATTCATTATTTACAGAGCTGATTCCGTTTGTCGTGCTGAACATTATAATGTTCATTATATGTTTGGTGAATGTGAAAATTGTTGGTTATCGGAAATGGTTAGTTCAAATTGGGAAATTATGGAAATAATAATTTTTTATTATGAATTCCCTTAAATACATTTACTGCATCAAATCCTTCTACTTCAAGAAAACTAAAACATCAAAAACTGTAATACACTATTAGTATTTAGTTTTTATCACATTTTTTCCATTATTTTAATTATAGCTCTGATTTATCGTATTATTCTCAATAAGAAAGAAATAAAAAACAAGTTTAAGAAGGAGATTATTTTTAAAATTTTATGTTTTTCTTTCTTTTTAATATATCGTTTGATAAAGTTTTTCTGCCATCAACATATTTCTGCATTTTACTTTAATTAATAAAAATGCAGTAGTTTAAAAACATTATCAATGGCGTCAAACGTCATCACACTGAAATACAATAATATCGCTACGAACACATGGCACACGAGATTAATGTGTATTTCACCTCATTTTTAAAGGATGTATTCTCTCTGACAACTTGGCTCAAGTAGGTTCAATATGGAGAATTTTTGAAACGAAAATTTAAAAAAATATGTTAATACATCAATAATTTCCCATTATGATAAATCATAATATTAACCTAGTTTCACAATTTTGAAGAAAGCACTTGAGAAAGACTTTTAACAAACAACTGACAATAAAAATACACACCAAATTACTAACTAATTACACTACATAAAATAATACTTCACCGTAAAATAAGTGCTAAGTGTAAGTACACACATTTATGTATAAGGTATTTCATTCGCAACGCAATTCCTAAATTAACTATAACTGGATGTCTATCATAAAATATATCGATTGACCATTGTCATTAGTGTCGACCAAAAAATGTCATAAAATGCTTTCTCTAAGATTAAATTTTTTAAAGTTCCCTTTGGATGTATTTACTTGTAAATTAATGAATACCGAAAAGTAAATGATAATACTGAAGCATTTCATTTAATGTGTGCATAGAGGCAGTTCACTTATCAAGGTGTTACGTGTATTCACAGGGATAAAGGAATAATATAAGTGCGGACAAAACCTCTGTAATTTTTATTTTCCAACACAGCATAAGTCACGCAACAAGTAGTATTTATATTTATTATTATTAGTATTAATTCACACTTGAAATAAAGTTGTTATTTGATACAGTGTTCATACATACAAATAAATATTTTGCAAGTGAGCACCGAATAATTTCGACAACAAAAAAATGTACAATTTAAACGAATAATTTAAAATTCAAAATATTAATACATTAATATCACATAAAGAAATTCAGTTTTGTAAACCGGACAATTGAAGGACAACAATAAGAGACTACGAAATTGATGAACTTTAGTAAATCTAATATTCTAAAATCTATGGGATGACATATCTATCTTTAATCAACATAGAATTTTATAAAATGATAATGAGCCGGCCATTAATTTTGTTTTTATAACTAAGCATTTATTAGTTATACAGCGAGAAGCTTGTGGATATAAACCAATATGAAGTTTCTTAATGTCTTTTTTATTTTTATGCTTAATTATTTGAACTCTGATGATATTATCGCCTAAAGATTATATTCAAAAAATACTCCAGCAATAAATATTTCTTTTTAAAACAATTATTTATTCTTATTCATGTATTCATAAACAGATTTTATATAACTATAACGTTATTATCCTGTAAAGCATAAAAGGGATATTTCATTTCACGTGTTATGTAAATTAATGACATAGTGTACATATTATCTAATTTAAATTTTCCTTAGAAATTAGATGTCTCAATAAATATTTAGCCTTCAAATACTGCATGTATTCCGAGTCAGCATTACAAAAGAATAGATTCATCAAATTCATGTCAACAGTATGGCATATAGCATAAATTTGATATTCCTACTCAATTAATGACATCGGAGATTGGCTATTGATGCTATAATTACACAAAACTATATTTTAAAATAAGTATGGGACCCGTGTTGCTGCGTCCCACTTTCGTATATCTCCAAATGTAGTTTAGTCAAAACTGAAGATTTCAGATGTTGAACTCTATAGATTAATTGTTAGAAAATCTTTATACTCAGTATCAATTTTAGAATAATGATGTTTGTTTCCAATTCATTTAAGTCAAGAACTAAATTTTCACAAACTACACAGATAGCTGTCAGAATAATCAAGTGAATAGTAATCCACTGTATAACACATATCATCTATTCCCGACAAAATTGTCTGCAATATGAATTAGAGATTTAACAAATATAGACTGAAAATCAATTCTTCGGCTAGAAGAAAAAGGTCTAAAGGGAAAAATTTCTAAAATTATTAAAAGTAAAAATAATATTGAGATATTTAAATATATTACTTAAAACTCATTTATCTTATATATCCCAGTTAATCTTTGTAAAAAAAGAACTGGTTCAAACAAAAGGATGGTTAATTGTTGTTTTATTTAATTTGTTGTTTTATTTAGTACATTCCACATCAAAATTAATTTTCCATAAACCTGTATTACTTTTACGAGGTGGAGGAACTTAGTCTCGCCTACTGTCACTGTCATTCAATTAGTATATTTGGGGTCTAAAACAGCACTAAAGGCTCTAAACGCATGTACCAGTCTAAAAAATCCTAAAAGTTTGTATCCATATTTGAGGGTTGCCAGACATCATGTTTGATGAGGGTTGCCCAGGTTCCATAAGGAAAGTATTTAGCAAATGAGAGCAACAAGAAGTGATTCAACTATCTCTTGAATAAGAAGTCTGATAAAGCAAATGTTTATATTTAGCAGGCAGCAGAATTTGATGATATTGTTTTCATTTCCGGTTTAGTTTTGTTGGTTATTTTCAGTAAAATAAGATCTCCAGAAAGTATCTGTAAAGACAGCAACCAAAATAAAAATAATATAAATTAATTTTTTTATGCCGTATTTTACATTTTGTACTTATATTAATTCTATTTCAAATTTGTGACATTTTCAAGTTTGGAAGGTGTTTTATAAAATTTTATATATTACAAAATGTTATAAGAATTTTGTTTAATTGGAAAAGCTGTAATTTTGTTACTCTCAATTATAGAGGTTACATAGTACAGTTAATCGCTATGTCCAAATTGTAGGAAATCTATTTTATTTATGAAAAATGAGTGCTTTTTTTTTAAAATATGTAGGTTTTAATATGTAGGGCAAAAACTAATGAAACAGTGAACATTTTGCAGTTTTTCAAGGAGGAAATGTCACACTGAGATCTAAAGACAAATGTAAACAAAAATGACATGTCAGAAATAAAAAGGCTACTCGAACATTGAGGAGAAATGTTTACAGATTGACTGTACACGAGGGTGTAAGGTCCGAAGCTTATGGAATATAATTGGCTTTGAAAGCCAACTATTTATATGCTTCAAGTACAAAAACCCTTTGCATTAAGCAAATTACTTTCGAACCATCATCATTTATAATAGCCTGGCAGCAAACAAGGTAAAATTTCTACTGAGTTATCAGCCTGAATTAAAGATAATGGTTTTGAAACTTTGCAAAGATTATAAAATGTTTACCTTTGAACAAATACACATTCCTGGTTCAATGTTCACTAAATATCTAAATATTATAAATGGTGTTTAGGAATAAGTGTAGGATAAAGAACAACATTATTCCTTGACTGATAAATAGTTGATTGCCGTTAAAATCCAATTTAAAAGATCACTTTTTTTTCGGAAAATTAAAAATAATGTTCGTAATTATTTGTCATTTTTTTCGTATATACGATATTTGTGCACAGTGTTTAGCGCCACTCGCGGGAATAACCCATGAACAGCTGCAAAGACATCGCCCCTGCGGGTAAACACCGCATTCCGGGCAAATATTGGATGTATTAAAAAAAGATATGTGTTATTTTTTTTGCACTCAATCAGTTTTATTTCACATTTATTCCTTTTTTTTATATGCATTTATTTCTATAGCCAACAAATGATAACACTGAAGCATTTTATTCAATATGTATATACTGGTAATTCAGGTAAGGACATATTTTGTGTATTCATAGGGATTAGAGAAAAAAACATCATTGCAGACGAAACCCCCATGCCTTCCCCCACAAAAGTATAAGCCACAAAACAAGTAGTATTTATTTGGAACAAGTTCAGTTTAACGAAAATGTGACTTTCCTAATTTATTTTGCTTAATTGTAGGAATATAGGTAAAAACGAAGTATCCATTAAAAGTAAGGCTCGGTTTCGATTATTTTATGGAAAAAAGTGATTTGAAAAAATTTCCATACGAAAGTGCAATTTGTAAAAAAAAAAGTAAAAGTCATAAATATTTCGACTTAACCTGTCATAGGCCCGCGAAATCCATATCGGTTCCGAATAGAGATCAACGCTGTAGGCCCGCGTACCCGATATCGGTCTCGAAAGTGAGGGTCGCGTGCTCCGTTATCGCGTTTCAGATGACAATAAACAATAAATGAGAAACGCCTTATAACTTCTCTTGTGTGATATTAAATAGAACAAAATAATATTTGTCCACTGTTTTTGTGACCGTGAAAGACTAGTACTCGTTCAATTTGTTTTGTGAAACCTCTGTAGAAAGTGGAACAATCAAGTAAGTTTCTGCAACATATTTGAAAATAATCTGTATTGATTGTAGGCTATGATTGTTTACTTATTTTTTTTAAATAACTGACAATTGATTCGATTAGTATATTTTGAATTCTCACATATTCGAGCGCGCGGTTTCACTATTAATTTCCAAAGTAATTGTAATTATCATATTACATAGTCAAAGCGGAAAATGTTTTTTTTTATTCGATACATTATGTATTTTGTGGTAAAATAATAAAAATTTTACTTTTTAAGAATTCTACTTTTTCCGAATTTGTATACCAATTTCAACAACGTAAGTTACAAAATAAAAACTTAATTAATTTTACTATAATGACTTTTGCCTGTGCGCGGCAAATGACATGTATATATACATGGACACGTTCCTTTTTTAATGTTTATGAATTTTTTCGACTATTTTTATGCAATTTGAATTTATATAACTTATAACATTTCGTTAGGAAATTTATTTGAGATTATTTTAAATGAAAAATTAGTTTCTTACCTGTCGCAGTGCACGAAATATTGTAAATAATTGAACTCAAACCACTAGACCCTTCTAAATTGCCACTTTCTAATAATGACTTTGTTTGTCCTACTTCCCCAGCTAGTTTTGTTAGCGTAATGTACTTCCAACAGGAATTAAAATACAAACCCAAAAAGTGTAAAAGAGAAAATTGTAAAAAAAATAAATCTAAAAATATTCCTTCATTCCATCCTCCTGAGTCTTTGTGCACCGAAACAGAGGATCGGTTTCGGTGTAGGAAGAGTCAGAACGATGAAACACTCGCATTCTTCTTTCACAAACAAATTCTAATTTACTTCCATCACTCCTGGCCTCATCTCTTTTCTCCCACCCTCCGAATTCTTTAGGAAATCATTTATACGTCTCTGGCAACGTTGGACCATTTATTATCCACGTTCAAAGAAAAGAACCCCAGCCCAATTCCGGATTCTCACTTCATGGGATTAAATTTGTTTCCGTCTTAAAAAATTACCACGTCGATGGCATAATTCGAGATGTAGTGAAACAAATTGGTAGAAACAGGGTTTCGGGGGGATTTTCATCTGCAGACGCCGCCAAACACTTCGTAAACCATTCTGTTTTCACGGGACAGAATAAATTTTTCATCCCCTCCTGTAACGTCAGTTATATGGGCATTGCTCGCAATGTTTCAGTCGATTAATCTGACGAAGATGTATTACAAAACATAGAAATCTCTGAAGGGTGTGTAAGGTTACTAAACTTAAATAATGATCGATGGCTAACTCAAATACTTTCCCCCAGAAATGATGGTTATTATCTTTAATGGCCAAGTCCGTCCCCAACGCATATGTATGGCATGTTCTTCGCTTCCAGTTTCAAAATATGAATTCCCTACAATATAATGCTTCAAATGTTGTAGGTTTTGGAGATGTTGCTGAAAAATGCTGATCTTCCGAACATTGTTTCCGATGGGTGAAAGTCACGTCGGAAGAAACTGCCTATTGACAAAGCAAAATGTGTCTTTTGCAGTGGAAATCAGGATTCCACTGATAAAGTTTGTTCGGATTTCGAAAGACAGAAAAATATTAAATTTAAAATGTCTGAAAGAGTTCTAGAACAAGCCGGGGCAGACTTCTGAATTCCTCAGCCTCATAATGGCTGCGGAATAACTGCGGCCTTAGTTAACAATCTTCATTTAGTACTCCTTCTTCTACGAGTATTATTCAATGTCTTTTGAATTTTGCCGCCTCTATTGTTACCTCTCTCAACCCCTTGTTTCTAATGGCTTCGCCAATTGTGGCGGGGGTCTCGCAATGGAATAGTCGCAGTGTTATTTCCAACAAAGCAGATCTTCGTCACCTCCTTGTCAAGTATTCTCCATCCATGGCTGTCATCTCGGAGACTTGGCTGTAGCTTGGATTACATTTTAAAATATATGACTGTCTCCGGGATGATAGAGCGGATGGCAAGGGCGGATGCCCTGTAGCATTAGAACTACAGAATATTGTAATATTAATTCCTGGCCCGTATATTATTTTGGGAGATTTCAATGCTCATCACCTGCATTGAGGTTTCATCCGAAGCAACCCCCTAGGGGTCTCCTTGGTGGAGCTTCAGGACAACTTAGGCCTGTGTTTACTGAATGATGGTTCGCCAACATCAGTTCCTGTCCCATTTCTGAACCCGAGCTCAGTAGATATCTCTCTTTATTTCTCATCCTTGGCATCCTTAGCTTCCTGGAATATTCTATCTATGTCTTTTGGAAGCGACCATTTCCCCATTCTGATTTTTTTCTCTCGTTTAAATTTAAATATTGAAAAGATTCCCCCTCATCAAAAATACATTCCATATAGGGCAGATTGGATGGGATGCCACACTTTCCTCAATGTCGAAGTGGATCCCCTCCCTCCAGTGGATCTGGATAGCATTGACTCTTGCTATGAATCTTGATTTATATGGGCTATATACCTATCCGTTCGGAACTTTATCCCACTTAAGAGATTTAACCATCACTACATATCCTGTTTGCCCTGGCAGGATAGAGATTGTTCTGTAGCGGTTAAGGCCCGCAGAGGCTGAAGCGATATATAAATCGAATATGCCGGAAGCAAACTTCCTCTTGTTTCGAAAACCCAAGTACAGACTAAACGAATTCTCCTTAAAAAAAGAGGGAAGGCTGGGACAAATTCTGTCACTCCCTCTTTCCTTTTACTCCCTGTCGGATCTTCTAGTCTGATACAAAACGCTTTTGGTCTATTTTTCAGCCTGATCTCCCCAAATCCGTTCACGGGAATTAGGTGGACCAATTTTGAAATAAACTTGCTCCCCCATCCGTCCCAAATTTACATGAATTACCTTTCAGATATAAATTTATTAGCGCCAACCATTTTTTAGAAGATTTTTCCATTAAATTGTATTTCACCTTGCATAATCTTAAGGACTCTTCCCCTGGTATTGACAGAATGTCATATTCGATGTTGAAAAATACCTTACCATCTACCCGTTGGTATCTTCTGTCCCTCATCAAGTATATATTCAAATCTAGTTATATTCCAAAGTTATGGAAACTCAGATAATGATTCCCCATTTTCAAATCTCATAGAGAACCCAATGTAGGTTCAGCCTACAGACCCATAGCGCTTTCTCCTGTTTTAACGAAGATTACGGAACACTTAATGAAGAATCGATTAGAATGGTTTACAGAACACCATTCCATTTTTCCAAGCAACTAATTTGGTCTCAGAAGAGCGAAAAGTATCATGGATAATCTCAACGTCCTAACCTTTGACATCAGAGTTGCCTTCTCTCGAAAGGAGTTCCTCGTTGCTGCCTTTTTAGATCTTTCTTTAGCCTACAATGACTTGAAACTTCTAATCCTCGTGAAAATCCTTTATAATCTTGAGATCCCGATCAAGATTACAAATTTGCTCCTCAATTTTTTTTAGAAGGTCATTTTTAAAACCCCCGGATCCCCTCCCTTAACAAAAACTATATGGAGGGATGTTCCCCAAGGCTTTGTTTTAAGCCACTTACTTTTTAATATTTACTCCTATATGATCCACTCAACAGCAAATCCCTTCTGTAGTGTTTTACAGTACGCTGATGATCTGCTTTTATATTCTTCTAATAAGTCAATAATGATTGCGCGAAATGCTTTGAATTCTGCTCTTGTTAACCTAAACAAATGGGTTAACTCTCATGGTATGGACTTATCCTCTCCCAAAAGCGCTGTGGTGGTCTTTTCGAGAAAGAGAATTACTTCACCTTTATTTATAGTTTCTCTGATCCCTTATGATGTTTACAGTACTTCCTTGCTAATCCTTTTTCTTGAAACTGTGGCTTCCTGATTCTCCAAATCAAGCAACTTACGCTTGATTTGGAGAGATCAGGATCTGATGTCGTTCTTGCGTTCATCCCTAGTTACTGTGATGTAGTAGGTAATGAAATAGTCAACGCAAAATCTCGTTTTGCCTCCGTGAACGGGGATCTATGTTTCACTATGAATTTAATTCAATATCTGATTCCCTGACTCGTTCCTCGATGACATCTGACTGGCAAAAGGGATGAGAAAGATCATCCCAGATCACGGTGCGCAGTATTTCCAAATCCAATCTTTAATACCCTCAAAACTTTAGTTTTCAAAATTCACTTTTTCTCGAAAGGAAACCACTGTGGTATCCCGCATGCAATTGGATTATTGTTCTGTTCTTATCCATATACCTAGACTTCTTGTCAGGGAATCTCCAATTTGTGACTGTGGGTTTGGAGAGGCTGATTTAAATCGTTTCACATTTGCATGTCCATTAAATAATATATTTCCTACGTTTATTTACAAATTATTAAAATATAACATTTAATTGCCTATTAACATAAGATCACTTTTATCTATTGCCAACAAATCTATTCTAGGATTAATTATTTAGTACGTAAGAAAGAACATAAAAATATAAAATCTTTCATATTTATATTCTTGTTTATTTTTGTTTTTATGTTTGTATATTCGTATATTCTTATTTTATACTCCCCTTCATATTATAATCTCATTTTTTTAAAATTTGTAGCCAACTTTTTACTTAATTTTTGTTTTATTGTGTAGTTTATTTTTATGTTAACAAGCAATAATGACGGATATCCGAAATATGATTTAAAATTAGTGTTGCATAACCTTTTTTCCACACTTGATATTGACTACAGAATAATCATAGATAATATGGAACAACATTGGCAAAGGTATCGTATCTATTCTGTGGGCAAAGGTTCCTGTGGAGAGAACGAACCATAGATAATATACTAAACGAACGAATGCCATATAATCAAAGATCAAAAGATAAAGATAGCTTCATCGAAACTTGTGCTTTTACACTTTGTACTATTGGCTTTTGCATTTTTTTATTTACTTTTTAATTTTGTTTATGTTTTAATAATATATTCGTATCCGTTTTTATATTATCTTCATAGGTTTTTGTTTATTTCATTACTATATATGTAGTTTTGAAATTGTGTTATCTTTTTTATTTATTAACATTATCTTTGTATTGGTTTTAACATTATCTCCAACTGCTTTCGTTTATTTCATTCATATTTACGTAGTTTTAAAATCGTGAAATAGTTTTCTCATTTTTTCAATCAGTCGTCAGTCTATGAACCTATATTGTAAATGTTCGAAAGGATGAAAATAGAAGAGCAGTTTGGCTAAATATTATTGGAAGGGCAAACTTAAAAATTTTATTTGTTGCAGCTCTGAAAAACTTCAAACAAGAAACCAAGCGTAAATGTGCTATGAAAGGTGAAAATTATGAGTCAAATATAGTAACTGTGTTGAAATCTGATTTATTTGTTGTGTATGATACTATACAATATACGTACGTATTTTGTACGAGGAATCATTTGTTACAGTACGACGTACGTATTTTGTTTGAGGAATAATTTGTTACAGTACAACCTATTGCTTGGGAAAGTATAAAGAGCAATATTGTATTATATATGAGCGTGATGCCAGCGGAAATATGAAATTGTTGTGGAGAAAAAAAATGACGGTATATATTCGGATAGAATGCGTAAGATGAAAGTAAGCAGCTGTGCAAGAGTTTTCTGTTTAACATTGCATGCATCCATGGAAATTTATTATAGAAGAGGTAATGTATAAAGTACAATTCATTATTTCATGTTTGTCGTACTTAAACTTAATTGAAATTTATGGAATTACCACTTTGTTACCACCAATTGACTTACTGCAGGTACATTATAAGTTTTATTATTGTAATTTATGTATTATAGTTCCTGTTTACTTTCCCACACTTGTAAATCATTTATTCTGTTAACTGGAACTTATTGACAGCAAATATTTGAAATAATTCTTTGAAACATTTTCTTGTTAATTAAAAACGTTTATAACATACCTATTGAAAATTAAATTTCATTTCCAGGTGATCCAGTGAGGATGACAATGAGGAAGGATCCAGTGAAGGAGGAGTATGACAATGCCATCATCGATTTCTTCAACAAATTATTTGATAGTGTTAATGGTAGTGTTAGATATTGTAAAGTTAAACTTAGAGTGGGAGTAAGTGAGAAAAGTTGGCATGACCAGTTTTGGGTAGAACACTAGAAGGTGTGCCATTGGTTGATAGAGTACGGATGCTTTAATAGTACAAATATGTTCCCAGTGTAAACAGTTGGGTAATAACTTGCTTAAAAAAGCTTTCGCTCTTTCAACATATTTTTTATATAATAAAGAAATTCAATTTTGTTAACCACGTAAGGTTAACCAAGATTCATTAAAGAATGTTTTTGGCAAATTATGATCTCATAACTATAGAAATATCAATCTTACATGTAATAATTTCCAAAATTCCATTAGGGCACTGTTAATTACAGATAGTTTAAGTACACATTCCCCGGGAGAAAATTGTGATGAGAACAAAAATACTTCTGTAATCACAGGATTAAAAGATTTAATATTATCTTCCATCAATCAATTGAACACACATCCAGTAACATAGAATATTCAATAGTATTTTGGAACAAGAACTCTTAAATCAATCACAAATTTTGATAGTCTGTCTAGCCCATTTCTAACTAAACAAAATATAGAAAAATCTGTGTTTATGCTAGTGCTTATGTTTGGGATGGGGTAATTATGAAATTGCTAAAAAAACTGGGAAGTGCAAAACGTGTGACAATATATTTAAATGTAAGTTCAGTCAAATGTACATCGCTTTGTTGCAAGTGGAGACTCGGGGAATTAATTATTTTATAAAAGTATCATTTTTATTTGAACCTTTGGTAACTCGATCAAATTAATTAATAATTAAGAACGTTTGCTTACCACAATGATTTAATTTCACATTAAAAATATTTTTGAACTTTAATTTGCATTTAAACTGGATTGATTGTAAGGAGTGTATAGATTCAATTAGATTTCATTTTATCAATATTATTATAACACTTGAAATTTTTCATTGGTATCGGACACTAAACAATACTTTTAAAGGCTTAGACAATGTGAGAACAAATTTTGGTTTTTTTCATAAAATTGCTATTGACAATAAATACAAAATGTTTGAAGAAAAAAAAAAGAAAAAAAATCTGTAACATAAGTTCTATCACACCTTTTTCTTCTATTTGCATTTTATTTTGTATAAAATATTCCTGTATTATTTCTATAATATTCACATTTCTTTGTTATACTTTTTTGTATTTATATTTATAAATATTTCATATATAATATATTTACTTGTTCATATTATTATTTTTTGTCATGGTTCATGGGTTTTAATCATTCTTTTAACAAGTGGTTACTTTTACATGGTCAGTATTGGCTATTTTTTGGAACGTTATGCCGTACATTTCTTTATATCTAAATTATTTTAATAGTATTTATTTTCATCCAAATGACAGGTTCAAATGTTTTCCACTAAATTACAATTGGGAACCTCAGACTTTCAGACCCAAAAATTACAATTATTAAATTAATGGTCCTATTTTATTGGTGTATTGGGATAAACGTAGTATACTTTAAGTGTATTAAAATTAGTGGTATTAAAGCATCCATTACTTAGTTTATTTTTAGGAATTCTTTTATTAAAGTTTAGAAAGTAATTGTCATGTTTATACCTTATTTTGTATATAATGTATTATGTAATAAACCTATAATTTAATTTAAAATAATTTAATTCTTATTTATAAGAATATTTAAGGCATTTAATGAAACTATTTTTAGTTGAAACTGTTTTGATGTGAATACGTCTTTAAATTTACTACCATACGGGGCAATCCAAAAAATCTAATGATAACAAAATCGGGGGATACAGTTTGGCGTTGCAGTTTCGAATCTATCCTCTACATCAAAAATTATACCACTGTATTGCTAAAGGATCAAAGAATTCATTACGATAAGCGAGAACAGTGACGCATCACGCGCGGTGGAGGGGGAAGCGCCGCCATTTTGAGGTTATTTTGCTGCGTATCGAGATTTGCAATTAGTATAACTTTTGATTCGGAAAAGCTACGATGTTCGTTTAAGTTTTAATCGTCAGCTGTCGTCAAAATCTATCGATTGTATATAAAGCATTAGTTTAAAGTAGTGACAGTGAATATAAAAGGTGTTAGAATAAAAAAATATCAAAAATATATAATGTCGGCCTATATTCGTCGAAAAGCCAAAACCAAATACAGAGATCGTATACGGCTGGAAAAGGCTTCTCAAGAACAATCGAATGGTAATAATAAAACACCATATGACCGAGTCAAGCAGTGCTGGGAACGTAAAAGAATGAATGTATTTTATTTAAAAAATATAACCCGTTACATAGACGTATTCACTTATAACACAAGGCTGTGTCCATGACACAGCCACATCCCATTTTTTTTCATTGTAATCTAGTACTATATTATGTAAACAAAAGTGAATATAGACATGTATGGCTAGGTTGTAAATGGAATGACACATGCCATCTCTTTCAAACAGTGTTAAAAGTTTTGTATGGAGTTTCCCATCTATTTAGTATATTAACTATTTTCTAGAGCTTCAGCCATTGTTTTCAGTCCTACTACACATTATTTTTTGATAAAAAAACTAGTAATACGCTCGTATTAAATAAAACCTATGAATATGTGAATGAAAATATAGAAAAATGTGAAAGTAAACTTTTTCATTTCACTTAAAAAAAACAAAACAGATTGTCTTTTATTTTCATTTTATGTTTATGAATACAAGCAAGGGGATTTCCCGATAATAGATGTAGTCCTCTGGTGTTGCCATAATATTAAATAACGTTTCTGTAATAATAAATTAAAAGTTATGGTGCTTAATCAAGACGAAAAATTTATTAAAGTGTGCTCTGCAAATAATTTATTTATGAGTCTAAAAATTCATAAATATTAACAACACTTATCGGACTTTCAAAATCCGGACATATTCGTACATATGGAAACACTGTTTAGAATTTTCTATACAGTTGAAACCACAGCTGTGGTTAAATCAAAAATTAAAAGTTGTTAGCAATCTTATCTATAGCCATAGATAATATACTAATCTATAGCTATATCTTATCTACAGCTTTGACGGGTAGATAGAAGATTTGTTTTTAATTCGTGGCTTTTTTAATTGAATTTTCGTAATTGAATACATGAAATTCAGACACAAAAAATATAACAGCTAATGTTAATAAAACCGATTGTATGTTTTGTCTTAAAGATTTTGAAAGAAAAAACGTAAATTATAAATAAAAAAACAGCGCAAAGGATTAGAGAAATAATTGATGGTGTCGGATAACAATTGGTAAATGATTTCACTTATATTTTTGATTGAATATTTACAATTGGTGATGGTAAAACATTTATAAATTGACCAGTGCTAATTTCAATTATATTTATGGTATCAGTATTTATTAAGTAATTTGTTGGTCATATTATCAATGGAACTCATTACTAATCAGAAAGGAGAAAGCAAATCGTACCGTTATTTTGGTTTTTGTTTAATCTTTACCATGTAAACTTTTGCCAATTGTAAATACTTATGTACAAACTATTTATTTGATAGTATAAAGTTATCTTTATCTTTGGTTATATAGCGTTCATTCTCTCAAGTATAAAGTTCTTTGTTTTATTACATAATGTGACATTTTTTAATTAAGTCGTTCTTTTATGTTAGTTTGTATACATTTGCCAATCCTTGCTTTAATAATGTTAATTTGTTTATACCTTTATTACAACTATAATGCGATTATTTGCTTCAATTTTTATAAATTTGTTTGGTTTCCCGATTGGCGGTTTAAGTTTTAATTTAGGTATATTAATAATATTTTTAATTTTGGTTAGATTCGGTTAAGAGTGATTTTACCTGAATTAATATTGCCAATATTAGGATTGGGATTGTTAAGAAATTGCTTATGCTTCTCTTTCGGTCATTAAAGCAATGGCTAAGGGTTATAAAAAAATATAAGTTGCTAGTAGAATATATGTCGTTAAATAGTAAGTAAGTCTAATTTTGTTATTAGTATATTGCATTTAATTTTTATATTTTCTAGTAAAGATGTTCGAATATTTTTAAATCAACCAAATATTACTAATTAAGTTTATAATCAGTTTAATTTTCCTTTTTGATTGATATTAAGTAAATTCTTTAATGAATTTGTCACAGTATTAAATTTTTTTAGGTTGTTGTTTGGATAGGTGTTGGTTATGCATGTCATAGGAATTTACAATAAAAAGCATTAGTGTATGGTTGACCATTGAACCATGTTTGTAGACAGTATTAAATTTTTTCATAGTATTACATTTTTTTAGGTTGTTGTTTGGATAGGTGTTAGTTATGCATGTTATAGGAATTTACAATAAAAAGCATTAGTGTATTATTGACCATTGAACTATGTTTGTAGACAGGGTTGTCATGATTAAAACAAGTTGTTCAAAACAGGTGTTTTAAACGGTGTTTAAAACAGTTTGAAATAAAACAAAGTTAAAGAATATGAACAATCCAAAAGTTTAGATTTTACTATTGATGATATTAAAGCGGTTATTTAAGTTAAATTAGATAATATATTACAAACCAAAATTAAGAAATTGAAAGTAGTAGTACATGTCATGTTTGTTATTGTAGAAATAAATATTTTAAAAAAATAAAGATTTTAAATAATATTTTTTTTTATAATTCATTTATTTTTTTAGGATAAAGATAAAAATAATGATTTTTTAATTTCAAGGGAAAAATAAAAATGGATAATTGGCAAAAAAGAAATGAAAGATTATCTACAGGAGAAAGATGGGAAAAATTAGAAAAGAAAAAAGAAAAGGGAAGGAAAGTATTTGAGGCAAGAGAAAAAGTTCAAAATATGGATGAAGAAGAACTAGAAAAAAAGCGATTAGAAATATTAGAAAGAGTTAAAAAACGTAGAGAGCAAGCGGCAAAAGAAAGACAAAAACAAGAAGAACTTAAAAAAATTGAAGCAGATAAAAGATTAAAAGAAGCAACTAAAAAATTAAGTAAATGGCAAAAACCTGCAAACAGTGGTCACAAACCTTCTAAATCAAAATAAACCTTCTAAATAAATATAAATGCATAGTGTAATGTTTGATATTGTTTTTTATTTTGTATGATAAGATATTAATGTTTTGTACTAATTTATGTCATTTAATTTTAATAAGAATTGTTAGCATGCATGTTTTATAAATAGATATTTCATATAATTTTTATGTTAAAAAATTGTTTATGCTTGTTATGTGAAAAATGTTTTACCTATTGAAGTATTAAAAAATTAAAGAAAGACGGTATACAGAATGTTGGTAATGATGTTAAGGAATAATAATGTTCATACTAAATGTAAATTAGTTCAAAAAGCTTTACATAATTTGTATAATGTGAGAGTTTTAACTTTGAATTATCATAAAAATTAAACTGATATTAGAAAAGCAAAACATGATTTACGAATATTTTTTAAATGTTTAAAACATTGATGAAATGACAACAAATATTCTAAGTATTTAGGTAAATTAAGATATTTTTATGTTTATGCATATCAAACTCGTGGTGCAGTTCATTTTCATATATTGTTTAATAGTGAAATAGCTTCTTCTATGGTACGCGAGTGATGACCGCATGCAGTAATTCTACGAGTATTGATTTTTAAACTTGATCATAAAGATACAAATGAATTTGTAGTTAAGTAAATATGTAACAAAATGAAAGAAAATATTAAGTCTTTAAATGAAATGGATGTTGGAATTCAAGCACATTCTTTTGGTCGCAATTGTGGACATCCACGTGTAGTTAATAGTACTGAAATATTAACTTTGCAATTGATTAAATAACAAATTCGATAAAAGTGATATTTAAGTTTTTGATAAAAGTAAAATTGAAATAAAAGGGAAATAAATCAGTTTTACATTAATTTTAATTTTTTGCGAGTAATATATATATATATATGTATATATATATATATATATATATATATATATATATATATATATATTTGTATTTTATAGTGGACATTATTATTTTTGTCGTAAGGAGTAATAGTGTTTACTATTTTGTGTGAATTGTTTGGCAATTCCTTATGACTGATAGTACTTTTCTGTAATTTAATTACTAATTGTTTGACAATTCAATCCATTTTTTTTATTAAAAATTGACAAGAAAGGTTTGACAAATTTTAAATTTAAAACTTGTTTAATTAATATTCAGAAAAATAAGCTGATATGATGAATAACCAAGGTAAATTTTTAAAGTTTGATGTTTTAACTTTTTCAGAAATAAATGAATAAACAAGTATTCTTACTGGCAGTGAGAGATAAATTGTGTAATCCAACAGTCGTTAATGTCTTTTAAAAACAATTTACATAAATTAGATTTAAATATTGATGATTATAAATATTATATAATAATTTAATTTTGTGTTTATCCGGTACGATTATAGATATTACTGAATGAAAAAAAGATAAAAAAAAGAATGAAATAAGGGGTATATGTATGAATTATGTATTTATCTTTTTAAGCCCCTAATGGATTAGATTATAATTCATATATAAGCTAATTATATTTTATAAAATAAGGAGTTTTATTTATGTTTAATGAATTAGAGCAAACCAGTAATTATATTTTAACAAAAATATTAAGAAATGGGTTAAGTTCTTTAAATGTTAGGTTGGAGTTATTGTTTATTATGATCAATATTTAAAGGACCCAATTTTAGGTTCTATTAATTCATTATTATTTAGTAAGAAATTAGGAACTGATATATTTATAATTAATCAAAGTCCTACTACTAAAAACAAAGTTATGAATAGTTTTACAAAATATTTTTAGGTTTATGGACAATGAGTGTAATAAATTAGGCAAAGTTTGTTTAATATGTGGATAAGTTTAGTCTTATTCAATAAAGAACCTTGTTTTTGTCTACCACGCTCAACTGAACCAACATATCCACCATTTACAATACTCAAACCTACAATTGACTTACTCACCATTTACAATACTTAAACCTACAATTTTTATAACCTTTGTAGATTGACATACTTGTATATCTTTAAATAGTTTTGGTGTTGCGAATTTTATTAGCGGATTAATTGAGTCAATACATAATTATTTTCATACTATCTGTAAAATAGCAAATATGGATGCCGGTGGCTGTTGGATTAGTAGCGGTGTAGCAATAGGAATTAATAATAATTTTAGTAATTATTCTGCTATTCTTACAATCATTGCAAGAACAAATAAAATTATAAATTAGTTATTCTTGTCTTTGGGAAATACTAATAATTTATATAAATGCAAGAAGTATTTATGACAGTGCAAGGTTAATTAGATGATTTTCTTATGACAGTGCAAGGTTAATTAGATGATAGTGTTTATCAAAGGACAAATGACGGTATCGTTAAAGTTGATTTAAACGATGATAGTATGTCTGAGATTGATTGAGATAGAGCAAGTTTAAATTGGGATTATTCTTAAGCTTATACATTAGGTGGTATTTAAAATGAAAAAGATTAAATGAAAAGTATGTCAAAACAAAAGTTGTATAAGAAAAAAGCACAGCTAAATTTTGAACTAAGACTAAATAAATGAAAATATGAAAATTGGCAATTTAAAGAGTAATGTTTGTTGGTATTATAAAGAAGAAAAACGTAAAGAAAGAGCAAGAAAGGAATTAGAGGAGGGAGGTGATTAGAATGCAAACATGATTAGTTTAACTGCATTATTAGACATATTGGACAGCAGTTGTTGAGTGCTTTCAGTTAAATTTTTAATTGAGTATTTGGTGATGACTCAATAATGACAAATTGACCAGTATTAATTCCAACATTTATGATGGTATTAGTATTTATTAAAGAATTCATAGAACACATTGTTCGTCAATTTAAATAAAAAATCAATTTTCATTTTCTTGTTTTTTCTGATATTTAAAAAACTTTATTTTAGGAGGTATTTATTATGATTAAATTATTTTATGCTATAATTTTTGTTTTTCTTTATTACGTTTTTATCTTCATTAAATAATATTGTTCAAAATATTTAGCAAAGTTACATTACTGACTTTTCTAGTTTGCATAATTTTTTGTTTCGGTGATGATACGCAACATATAGTTTCTATATCAACCCTATTTCTAGAAATTAGTTTAGCACTTTTTTTAAATTTTAAAGTTATTACAATTAATATAGGAGTTTATTTTTTGTTATAAAGTAAAAGTGATTATCAGATTACATAAGATAGATGAAACATGTAGAATGTAATAATTTCAATGACTGAGCAACTATTCTATGAAATTCTGCTTCTTTTGATGTTGATGAACCGGATTGGAAATTAGTTGAAGCGACTATTACCGGTCATAATTGTTATTATGTTTTACAATTTTTTAGTTATGTAGTGGGTCATATTACTAGACCTATGCATATTACTAGACCTTGCATATAATGATACTGGTGTTTATAGTTTTAATAAATAATATATAAATGAGGCTCTTTTAAATATGTTTAACCTTATTTTAATACATGGTGATAAACATAATGGAATTAGTATTTCTACTCATACTGATGACTTTGGTTTTAATTGACATGTTGAGATACAAAAACCATTGTTTTTATATAGGCTTTATTTTAATATTTTTAATTTTACTCCTTTTACTAGTGCCTTTAATAATAGTTTTTTAGATTATGGGAGGTAATATGAAGTATGTTTTTAAAAGTGAAATTTATAATGTAACATATAAAACAAGATTTATATAATTTTGCTACTATTTCTGTTTGTATTCCCGATATAAAAAAGAAGTTAATTTGATGTAGTTGCAACTGGCGCTATTCCTTTGGCTTTATTTGGTCAAATAAATATTTTTTCTGCCCAAGATATTAATCCAGTACCAACAGAAAACTTTTTCGTACTTCTTTTCGGACCTAGTCCTTTTAACCCTGAGTATGAACAAGTTCATATGATATTTTTGGTTGTTTACATAATGCTTTTAGATGAGTACTTTACAGTGTTCAGATGAGTACTTTACAGTACAGTACTGATATATATTTAATTTTTTTGCCTGAGCTTAATACCTGTGGTTTCCAAGAACAAATCGCAAAAATAACCTTAATGTCAGATATTTCCTTTTAACATTGTTAGGTGAACCAATAAGATAATAGATATTTTATTATACAATGATTTTGTGAAAGATTATTTAAAATAAATAATTTTAAATTTTATCCATTACAATGTGTTATGATCTATGAATAAATTAGAAGCATAACTATATACTTTACATCTATGTTTCAAAATTCCTTCTAAATTCTCTAATAAATTTCATTTAAAAAATTTCTGTATAGAAAAATATGTAAATACTGGTGGTGAGTGTATTAAGCTAAAGTATGTATTAAGCTAAAGTAGAAAAGAAGCAAGAAGAACCTTAAAATTTAATTTGATTTAGTCATTAGATTCGATATCACCTGTTTAGGTTTAATACTTTTCACATTGTCACTTTCATTCATGATCGGTTAGTATTTTTTAAGTTAAAAAAATTAATACAAAATTATCAAAAGCTTTCACATAAATCTAACAACTTGCTTGAAAATTCAATAATTAAAAATTAAAAAGTCTAATAGTTCATCCAGATATGTTAGAACATCCAGAAAGAACCTCCTGCTCGACTGCTAACAGCCGAATGATTACCTGCAAATTTTGATGAATGTTTTGTATCAATTTCGTTTAAATGCGAATGTTTTCGTTTCCATTTATCCTCATATGCGAATTTAGTGCATAATTTTAAATGATTCGCATTCATTTTTAAGAAATGAATACAAAAGGTATTGTAATTTTACTTTCCAACTTTAAAGATAACTATATTCTTCATATAATGAACGTAATATTTTATTATAAATTAGCATAATATATGAGACTGATTAATCTCTGAATGATTTGAAAATATGCATAGTGCGTGATTCTTCTTAACTTAACTAACTGATAGTTGATAGATAAATGTTTTTTCCTATAATCCTTTCATAACTTTAAAGATAATAAGTGTATTTTTCTAATAATATATTATTTATGAACATGTATGTGTTTTTGAACATTTCTGTAATGTCTGTAATGTCATCTTGAGTTATAGATTTTACAAAAATCTAGTGTACTAAAATTTAATTTTCTATCTAAAAGTCTGTACAAGAATTAAATAAAGAGTTTAATCCGGACAGAGGTGTAATGAATAATAATTGTATTTACATTGCCATGAGCTATAATTATTATATTGACACTAGCTCGTTATATTGTTGGATTGATATCACAAGTCTGATGTAAGTTTTAACATACAGCCTTTTATGATCACGTCGCTTAAGTACCACCTCATATTCTCGGTTTCGATATTCTTAGATTTTTTTTGCAAAATGTGCGCACTCTAATCAAATATTAATCTGTATAAAATATTAGTTGGTTCATAGTAAGGCGGAATCTTCATGCATTAATTATATGAAGTCTTTGAAAATGATGAAGACAATGTGCTTATTTTCTCTCTCTCTGCCCTACGTCTTTTGATGTGATAAATTTCACACACTCAGTTACTCCCTTGAATTTTGAAGGGATTTAACATTAGTCACATTCAATTTCAATAGTTATCTAGAGCTCACGAAAACATACTGTTCGTCATATCTCCATATTGAACCAACTTATATCATGGTACCCTACTGTGTTACGGTATGGATCTTGTAAATTTTCTCCTCTACTTGACGATGAGTGTGTTTAAGTACAAGAATGCTATTATATGTTTACCATTTAAAATTCTATAAAGCTAAGTTGCTGGAACACAATGTAAATGTTTGGTACTCTCAGCAAACTTTCAAACAGAAGAATTTTATCAGTTTGATGAATATCTCATTTATTAATGTTATATTTGATTTAATAAACAGCTGATTATTTTGCAACGTACGTAAATACAATATTGTATATCATGAGTTTTAGATTTTACAACCCATTTTCCTCCGACAACATTTATGATGTAAAACATTAAGTGACATTCCATTGACATACCTTTGGCCTCTGCCACTTTGCACACTTTTGTTTGACGATCATCAAGAATCACGTCGTAGATTTTTTTCACCACCAACCACATCTGCCAATTGTGCTAGAAGCTCTTAATTAGAAACGGATATTCAAACACGCTTAAATTCGTTGAACTCTTGTTGTCTTGGCAAGAATTCGCATAAACCGTCTCCTATTTTGCTTTTATCTCCTCATACGTTTTCTCATGCAAAGGCAAAAAGCGAATCAGTAAATGATAGTGCATCTTAGAAAAACTATGTTACATGACTTACTGAAACGGCTGCCAAATACAAGCTAGCCTATGAATTATTGTCAAATTTATATTGGCTTCATATAACATTTGGCAGCACACTAATGCAACATCGACTGGCCTTAATTACGCCATCTGTCGTCAAACACTTATAACACGTACTTATTGAACCACACTCGTGGCATAAATTTTTTAATAAAAAAGGACTAAATGTTATAAACAAGTAAATTTGACTCAAAAATGAAGATATTTCATTTGATTAGACATTTTATTCTACCAAGACCTAATAAGTAATTTTTTCCTACCAGGTTGCCAAGTACTTGCTTATTAATCATGTTGCTAGCAATTTGAAGTCACAAGACATGAAAGAATAATATTGTAAGTGGTTACATTCATTAGTCATTGTCAGAAGTACAGTAAATACTACGAAATATCTGTAGTTACACCGATACGAAAATAACATATGTGATGAAATTATCGTCTGCTGATTCTTATACACGTTTACAAGTTTATTTAACTTCTTATACGACAGACATGGTGATTAAAGAAGAAAAATACTCTCTGAAAAATGGCTTGAAGCCTTTTACTGTTGTCCAATCACTGTTTGGTGTTAAAAGAAAATGTTTACTTAATTTAAACAGATATGAAATATATTATAAGTTTTACTGTTTCCTTCTGATAATAATTTATTCCTTCTACAAAATTGTATATCTTGGTCCTAAATGGACAAAACTGTCACCAGCATTGATGCATTTGTACCAATCGGTTTATTTAATATATTTTACACTTCAAATTATATATACTACTTTCCGAAGCCAAAATAAATTTACAAAGCTTTACGTCAAGTTGCGTCATGTAGATTTGACTTTACGTCTCTAACCAGAAATATATAGCAACATGAAGCTAGTCAGCATTTTTGCATGTGTTTTCGTATTCATTCTGGTTTTTTTTAATGACATCAATATAGATCAAATGATGAATTTTCAATTTATTTCTTGCGATAAATTTTATCGTATTTCTGTAATGTATCAGATATTTGCAGATATGTATATATTCTTACAAATTGTTCGTATCATAAACCACCGTTACTCTATAGTTGGATATAATTTACATCGCTTATGTGTTAGGAGTGATGTTTCTGAGAATATTACTAACATTCAAGATTTTGTTGGTAGGGCAAATGTTTTAAAAAAATATTTCAAAAGGAATTGCAATGTGAAAATTATCGATATGTACAACGTTTGTTATGAATTGACGAATATCAGTGAAATTTTGAACTCGCTCTTCAGTATTCAGGTAATTCTCAGTTTTTATTAAATTAATATAGTATTATATTAAATTAATACATTTTATTCATAATTGTAAATTTAAAACCCATGCAGCAATACAAAATGTTGGTATAGCACCAGCTGGTGGTCATTGACATCTGCACTCATAACAAAATTAATGAGGAAGTGAAAAAAAATATGTGTGCACTTTTTGAATTGAATAAAATGCTGAGATATACGAGTAATAAATATGTCTTAATTGAACTACAAATGTTTAACAGAGCTTTACAAGTCAAGATGTTTGAAGATGAATGGAATTGTAATAAAATATTCTTTAAATGTCAGTAAATAGTAATAAAGGCATATTCTGTTGCCAAAAACAATTACTTTAGTAATTTTTATTAATTCTTAATAGGTGACTTGGTTAATTGTACAGTATGTAATATTAGTATCATGGTTTTTTTTTCTATTTTTCATCATTTAAAACATTTCCACATAGAATTTTATTTTTAACATTCAAGTTACAGTTTGTTCATAATTTTCTTACCTCAGAGAAAATTATTTTTAAAATTGATGTTAAAAATTCAAAAACACCAATAAATAAATTCCATTAATTAACTGAAAACCTTTTGCTTAGCTTGGTAGCCATTACTCTCGTGGAAAATTATATTTCTACTTTCCAATTTCGGCCATAATGTTTCCCATTTCCAGTATATGTTATTATGCAAGGTGTACGTATTGAATCTTTGTTTTATCTTCCTCTTTATAGATCTGACTGAAGAATTTGAAATATATTCTTGTGCCTTAAGCTATAATGTAATCATATGTTATTTTATATTTACGTGTATCATGTATTTCAGCTTCTCTTTCATTTGATGACATCTTCTATGACCACGTTACTATCAATAGACAGTTTTTTGGACTATATTACAAACCAGGTGAAGTATATAGTTTTCTTAATATTGTGTTAATTTCTTATTATTGTTTTTAATTATCTGACCTTTGGATGTACAACATATTTCATTCTGATATAAACACTTAGGAGAATAATGCAAACATTTGCCTTCTGGCAGAGTTCTTCACTATCAATAAATGAATTGCAGAGTACATACAAAAATAACTCGCTTCTACTTCACTGAGATCTATGTGATGTAGCACATCTTGTAACAGTGGTAGATGAGACTAGATTTAACATGTATAATATAATCTCTTACCTTATAACAAAGTAAATATTTTTTTCTGTGATTAAAACAGCCACCTCTAAATAAAATGTATGTTATTGTCTATTGTTATTTGTATTCCATTTGTTTATTTATTAATGAGACATAATAGAAATACAATTTAGTGTTAATATTTTTGAAAATAATGTCATGGGGTAGACTTACCTTTGCGCAAGGTAAAGAGGGACCCTGGAAGTGAGCTGTTCGATGGACCGTAAATGTTTAATTCAATCGTGGTCTAAGTAATGGCTTGTGAATGAGCTAAAAAATTTGAATGCTGAATTAATGTCGAGTTGATGGAACGTAGATGATTTTGTATTATTCTTTGATGAGGAAACCGGACAAATAGCCAGTACAAGTCTTAATGTCATAGAACAGAATAAATAAAATAGGAAATACGGTGATGGAGTCACAGTTTATATGCCGTCCATCATAGATTACACAGATTATACAAGAAGGAGCAGCATTACAATATAGTAAATATTTTAACATTTCATGTGAGCATAGGAACCATTGCACAGGTATGAATTATTCAAATAGCAGAAACAACCATATGTCATGACAATGGTGTGGTGTTTGGGCAGGCATATAATGGAGTACATGTACTTATTCCTGATATATGCCATATATCAATAACTACCAAAAAAAGAACCTTAAAAAAGAGGAAAATAGAAAAAAAAATTTAAAAAAGGAGAAATACAAAAACTATTAAAAAAATTAAAAAGCCAAAGAAAGATTAATTTATGATTAAAAATGCTTAATAATATTTACTATTATTGTAACAAGTTAAAGAATGGTGATTACATGATTACATTGCCCATAATAATAATTATGATAATGATTGACAGTAAAAATAACTCTGATGAAAAGTTTATGATTGATACAAGTTATTGACAGCTATTTTAGATCCATCAATTTTATTTATATCTTGTAAATTAATGACATACAGTAATTATTCAGATGTAGGAGGTACCGGAGGTATAACATATTGGATATGAAAACATTTCTGTCTTTATAAAACTCTATGATATTTCTGTTCTATTTTTGTGTCAATGACAGTCTGTGACGATTTAGAAGTGATTATTGACCATCATTGTCCCGGTTACAAAAAATAGAAACTATGCGTCACCTTGACACATTGACGATTCCTGGTAGAAAAGACTCTGGCTCAAGTTCAGCATTAGCATAAATTCAATCTCTTAGAAATCACTGCAATAATGATGGAGTGTAATATTATTGGGTGAAATATATATTTTGAGCCCCAAGTATGGAATTTCAGGCTTCTAGCCTGTGTATGTGCATTAATGTATTACAGAATGGGAACAGGTCACATGCTGTCTGCTGTCCACCAAGCAACAAATCTAAAAAGCGGACTATCTTATATTTAATTTCTTTTCTATTTACATGTGGCAACCAAGAACGGTTGCAGGATAGAGTAGCTGAAATAAGGAAAGGTACCAAAAATAGTATAACTTCACTTAGAAACAAAAAAGAGAACAACAAATCCGATCGTGAGAAGTTTGAACCAAAAGATAAGAAGTGGGTGATTCTAAGAAGACCAATACCTTCCAAGGAAATATACCAGAAGAAAATGTAACATTTACATTGCAACAAAAACATAACTGTTTCTGATACAAAGGCGGTTAAAGCAACACCAATATCGCAAAAAGCATTTCTGGAACACAGGAGGTTAAAGCTACGGCGGTCCTAGGTGTAGTCGATTATCGGTGCAGTTTAGATAGCAGTGTATATTTATTCTTATTTCTCACTTAAAAAATAATCTGAAATCTGGATTTTCTTTCATTTTGCCATTTGAATAACATATTTATAATAAATGCACAAATGGGTCTTACAGACGTTGAAGTATGATTAATAAAATTCAAATAAAAGTGGAATTAATGATGGAGGAATGGGTAAACTAGTAAATGTTCATTTTCTTGAACAACTTTTAATTATAAATAAACAATATTGTGTTTTATATTCACCACTCTGGCGAAGACATTGATTTATATACTATAAGTTTCATTGCAAATAGGCATCACGAAAAAATGTAAGAAATATATATATAGTCTAATTTTGTCCAGTTTCAATTAACAATTTTTTTCCTTCTAACAAAATTAAAAGCCCATGAGTCGATTTTCAGCTAAAAAAAATTAAAGTAAGAAAATAAATTTATGTCACAAAAACAATACATTAATATCAGAAAAAGAAGGCCCAACTGACAATATTTCTATTTGTCACAAGTCTCTGAGTATTGATAACAATCATAGACAATGCCATAGATATTGTATGTCTTTTCACAGTTTTAAAATTGTAATCTTACGTAAATTTTAAGTTTTCATAGAGTTAGGGAAAAAATTTTCTAGCTGCTTTGTTATCCTTTCTCTGTTTAGGATTCCATCATTATCTGTCTGCCATTTATCTGTCTTTCAGAGCTTTTTTTTTTGAAACCATTTAACATGGGAACTTGAAATGTGGCATAATGAAAGAGAATCCATCGTCACTTTACATATTTGTGGAGGCAAATGAAGAATTCATTATATTTATAAACTCATGAAAGATAAACCAGGCAACATAGTTTTGTGAAAAAGAATAACAATGTTTATAATACTTTAAGAGAAATACTGCACACCCTTATAACTTTGTATATACCCGAGCTAATGTAGGAAACTCTGTGAGTTTCACTTACGAGAAGAGGTCAAAAAATCCACGGAATAAAGACGAAGGGACGGGGTGTACATTCTTCCTTGGTACCCCACTAATTAGGAACTCATCAGGTATATAAGTCAAATGTCAAATCTTTAACATCATTCATTAATGAATAATTATCCCTTAAAGAAGTAAATCTGCAAGTGAGCTGCGAATATGGAGCAAATTAAACTACGTGCTCAGATTAAATTTCTCACTAAGCAAGGAAAAACTCCTCAAACCATTATGAATGAGATAGGAGTTATTTAAAGAGATTATTGCCCTGGTAAAATCATGGTTTACAAGTAGCGTGGTCTATTTAAACAACATTGAGACTCGACTGACAACCCCCCGCCCAAGATGACTGAATGAGACAGCCACATTGGATATTGTCGAAAAAGTCGAACTGGTATTTGAAAATGTTCTCCTGAAGAACAAAACAATTTTCTACATTAGTTGGCGTATTAGATAAAATAATTTTAAGAATTCTACATGACCATTTTAGTACAGATAAAGTCAGTGCAAGATGGATCCCAAGAATGCGTACGCCCGTCAGAAAAGCAACGAGTTGAGGCGGCTAACGAGTTTTTAAAGCTGTGTGCTGACGAACTGAACCTGTGCCGGTTTTGGAGAGAATTATGACTTGAGATGAAACCTGGATTCATCACTTTGAACCAGAGTTCAAGCAATAGTCGACGCAATGGCACAAAATGAGCACTGATGGAGTGCTAAGAAATTAAGGTCTCGGAATGGGCCAAAAAATTGATAACAACAGTTTTTTGGGATTGTCAAGAGATTTTATTGATCGACTATAAAGAAAAAGGTGCCACTATTATTACTACACTACCATATTGGATGAATTGAAAAAGGAAAAGACATGCAAAAATCTAGGTCTGTTGCTTTTGCAAGACAACGCACTAGTTCACAAAAGCAAAGTTCCAATTGATACTGTTCAAACTCAGCTTCGAAGCTCTGTTTCACCCACCCGATATTGCTGACCTAGCTCCCAGTGATTATTGCTGCCTAAACCTGCCTAAAGAGTTCCGAGGAAGAAAATTTAAAGATGATAGTAAGGTGAAGGAGGCAATTTCAGCTCATTTTCAGGGCGAAGACAACAAACATTTGTTTGATGGGTTAAAAAAATTAATTTCAGGGTCTAATAAAGGTAAAAATACTATCATTATTTTATTTAACTTGTAACTCTCTTTGCGGACTTTTGGATCCGTCCTCATATATTCAAGAGGTTTTTTAATTCACCTCTTCGTAGTGTAACTATTTAAGTTGAAAAATGATTATATAATACTCATGCCAAATATTTTGAAACTTTTGGAGATATTCGCTAAACTTAGTTTGCCATTTCAATAAGTACGTCATATAGTGAATAAAAAAACAAATCCATCTCAACGAAATATTACCATCAGTGCCAGAAGCTTCCTTTGTGTGGAGCTTCACCAAAATGAATTCATACTCAGCATATATGATACCATTTGTATCAGCGGGCGCTATTGAGCATTTTGCTTCAAGCTGCTACAATAACAACAGATAAATAATTTATCTATTTAAAATAATTTGTTCAGAATGATCCAAAAATTCGCTAAGAATGAAACTACATTATGAGTTCGATGTAGGTGACACTTACTTCTTACCTCTTTTTTTTAGAAACCGAATATAGCAACATCATACCATAATTAAAATTTAGTAAACCATCGACTCTAATACATCTTCGCTTAAAATTGATACCCTTGACTTAATTCTGTTTGCTTTTTTAAAACGAAAAACTAAGTAAATGATTGATATTTCTGAAAGAAGAGTCGAAGTGCTGAAATATATTCTCTCAGTAATAGATGCCAGTTGCTATCACTTTGATCTGTCATAATCTCGATTGTGAAACTACTTTCCATATTGCTTTACTTTCTTCTTTATTCCTTTGCAGGTGCACATAACCAGATACCCCTTTATTGTAATATTTGGATGCACATCACATTTCATGGTAGTCTGCCTTATATGCTTATGTTGTGGTAACGTGAAACATACAGTGTTGACAATTCGGTCACTCACAAACCATGTACTCGTATTACAGAAATATGGTGAGCATAAAAAAAATTGAATTGTAAGGTAACTTCTTTTATAGGGATGTTAAATTCCCATATAGCCATTTCGGAATATAGGGGAAAAAGATAAAAAAGTTTAAAAGAAAAGTCGGTCTCTAGTAATTTCGTAAGGATAATGTTTCCATTGACGAGAGTTTCTGAATTTCTGAAGAATTTTGCTAAATATAGAAATTAGAATAGAAAACACAGATTATGGACATGTCAAAGTATGAATAAAATTATATCCATAAGTCTTGACCAAGTGATCATTAAGAACATGTCCATTATTCTGATGGTGTAGTGGTCTAAGGGACATTCAGTATGTACTTTCTTTCGTAAGTCCCATGTGCGATCAAAATATATCTTCTCATTTATTTCTTAATGCGAATTCGCACCTTAGATAAGTTTTTGCCTATTTTTGTTAATAACCAAAAAACATATGATTACTATAGAGTTCAAATTTCTTAAATCACCAATAGGTACAAATATATTTTTTTGGCATCACTGACAAAGTTAAGTCGGATAAGATATTAATATTGTTGACCTTAATTTATTAATTTTTTTTGGAATAAGTGTATTAACATAATTAAAATGATTGTATAGTAGGTAGGAACCTATATATGTGTTACTGTGAAAGTTCAAACCATAGTTAATTCTAAAATTTTCCAGTAAAACTTAAGATTTACGAAGTCTTACTGGTAAAAATCCAAACTGTTCTTTGATAATCATTAATTTTGGACTTTTACTAGCATTCATTCAGTAAACCTTAGGTTTTACCTCAGAGAAGAGACGTGTTCAGAGCATTATCGTACTCGCAGGCTGTGTACACTACCGGTGTCACCTTTCTGCGCTCTCCGCTAGCCACAGTCCATTGCTCAACACGATTGAATGCATATATACATCTTTTCGTTCATTAGGTTTATCTTTTTGTATTTTTATTATTTAGAAGTATCTACGAGATAAGATTAGTATAAAATAAGGATTTTATAAAATATTGGATAAGCTTGTGGCAAATAAAAAAAACAATAACTTTTTTGCAATAGGGACAAATACATAAAATATTTAGGGTAAGTGAAAACTGCTAAGATCGCAACATACAATTGAACACACACGTCTTTTAGTTAATAAAGTTTAACTTTTCGTATTTTTGTTGTTTTGAAGTATCTACGAGATAAGGTTAGTGTAAAATAAAGATTTTATAAAATATTGGATAAGCTTGTGGCAAATAAGAAAAACAACAACTTATATCTCAATAGAGACAAATACACAAAGTATTTAGGGGAAGTGAAAACTGCTAAGATCGCAACATACAATTGAACACATACACACGTATTTTAGTTAATAAAGTTTAACTTCTCGTATTTTTGTTGTTTTGAAGTATCTACGAGATAAGATGAGTGTAAAATAAAGGTTTTATAAAATATTGGATGAGCTTGAGGCAAATAAGAAAAATAATAACTTTTATTTCAATAGGTTTTGAAAAAGGGTATTGTCATCAAGCCTATATTTCAGATTGATTTAATAGATCTACAAACTACCCCAGACGGAAATTACTAATTCATTTTAGTTTACCAGGTCCATCTCACAAAATTTGTGATTCTTCGCACTCATCAGACTAAACACACAGCAGAAGTATCTTTTGGATATTATCACCACTTTTGTAGCACTCAACATCCTTCATTCTGATAATGGTTGAGAATTCTCTAACCAAGTCATTGAATGTTTATGTTCCATGTGGCCCAATGTGAAAATCTTACATGGAAAGCCAGGATAGCCAGAATCAAGAATCAGTGGGGCATGCTAATCAAGACATAGAAAATATGCTCAGCATATTTTCTATGAAACCAACCCGATATCGAAATGGTCAGAAGGCTTAAAATATATCGAGATAATGAAAAATAGAGCATATCACGAGGGGATCTAATATTCCACTTGTGAAGCAATCTTTGGTTGTTCATTGAATGCCACCGAAAATGTTATTGAACAGGACAAAGAAGGTAATACTGCTAAGAATGAGTCAGAAATAGACAAAGACATTAACAATAGAAGAGATTATTACTGAGAAAGTGAAGGGTAAAAAGGTAACTGATGTTTCTAATGCGACGACTGAGGATAATATCATTAGAGAATATTATTTCTTTAGGTATTAACCGACTCAAATAATTAGGGTGGTGCATGCATTTAAAAATATAAAAAAAATCTTGTTTAAACAATTTAAACTCTCATTTGAACCTTCCATTTACAGTTTCCACAACCCACCTGCAAAGCATAACGCATCTGCTTCTATTAGCTCGGAGAGTACTTAGTTGATTTTCTCCATCAACTCTATTTCAGGTTTGTACACCTTGAACCCGAGAACTGCTAAATTGGAGATTGCATTTGTAAAACTACGGTCGAAGAGAAATACGTAATTTTCATAAAAATATTGATGCAAACCATTTCCACTTGTAATTAAATGGTTCATTATTTCTGTAGCATAGGGTTTAAATACGTCGATGATATGTCTATCCCAACAGACTACCAAAAAAGGTTTCGTTAGATTATGAAACTCATACAGACTATATGTCTTGTTTTTGAAATTCTTTTGCACACCTAGATAGGTGACATCATATTGCACAATAGCCCATTCGTCAATAGAGTCAGGATTAACAAACAACTTACCTGGTATCAAAGTATTTCTTTCCGCTACTTCTTGGCGAGTTATGTGCATTATACCAAGATGTAGTGGAACAAAATGCTCAGTGAGGCATTTTCTTACCTCTCCCACTTTGTACTCTAATCGCATCATTATCCTCCATCCTATCTTTCATTAGAAGCAATGCTAATGCAGTTTTACTATCTCTATTTATAAAAGATTGTACCAACATAGTACAATAGTGGCACAAATGATTAGGCATAGTTTCAACATTTTCAAAATCAAGAATATTTTCTTTATTTTTGCTATCAAAAATAGTTTCTCGTTGATTAGCTGTAAAGGTATTCAGTGATGTATTTTCAAACAAATTTTATCATTCATTTAAATGTAAATGAACTTCATATACTCTAGCACTCCGCGGGAAATACAGTTTATAATCTGCTAGTAGAGTTGCTTTTATAGTAGTAGGTTCTAACTGACCAGCATTACTCGGACATGTATCAAATACACATCTTCTGGATGT
Organism: Druceiella hillmani; assembly: GCA_039881145.1. NCBI lineage: Eukaryota > Metazoa > Arthropoda > Insecta > Lepidoptera > Hepialidae > Druceiella > Druceiella hillmani. The sequence goes on along the minus strand of JAYKKI010000030.1, from coordinate 10,770,654 downwards.
ATTAACACAAAGTTTTTAATTCGGTAGCGCAATTATTGAGATATCAGCCCCCATAACATTTCTTGAAACAGGTGCTAGTGGAAGCGGAAGTGGTATGGGCGTATGAACATTTTGTTCCTCTTGATTTTGTGCAATATTGTCGAATCTCAAATTATCTTTATATTTACTTCAATCCTCCTGGCTGTTTCTTCATTACTCTCACGTAGCAAGCATGTCATAGGAAGGTGGCCAGTGTGGTCTGAAATTAATAAATGATGCAATGTATAAAATAATTTTAGTGTTGAAATATTAGAAATATTAACATACTTAGATTGATGTTTGCATCCATTTCAGAGGACCTAAAGACACACTACTGAGAATAGATATTAAGTTTTAAAAAATGTGTAGAACAGCAGACAAAGTGATGAAGTGTTTTTTGTATTAAGTGTCTTTTACAAGTATATAAAGATAACAAGTACGTATTACTGTTTCAAAACGTCTGCAGCATGCACATATGCTTTTTGGATGTTCAATTGAGTTCAAACGATGCTACATAAGATATTGAAACCTTTCCTTCATACTTTATATAAGCTCAGGACTGTCTGCTATAAAAAATATTGTTTCTTATACCAGTTAGATAACACGGAGGTAAAAATATGATAAGGTATTGATGGCATAAATCATGATTATATTTTTACGGCTGACGCATTTCAAAGTTTCCAATTGCAATATAAACATTAATTACTTACTATCTACAGTTTGTTTCAAGAGCTTTTGTCACTATTTAAATATTTACACATATTTTGGTCAAAGTTTCAAAAATAAAATCGAATGGTTGTCGTATAAAATGTAGACTGAAAGTTTAAAATCACACTAAAACATGAACATTTTTCTATAAATATTAATTAACTTTTTATATTTATCTTTGTATATTTAAAAGTTTTACTGAAAACCAAAATCTGTGTTAACATTCTACATAATATTCATAAAACCTTTTCTCACAGGCCTTTAAAGTTTATGAATGAATATATGCGTGCCAAATGTCTATGCGAAATGGAGTTTAGACGGGCTGGAGAATACCTAGTATGAAGCAAGCATAAAGTACAAATATATGAAATATTAGCTTGTCCAAGAGGGACCCATGATGAATATGAGTCTTTTACGTGGAACGTTTTTTATTTCATTCTTTCCTTAAAAGGAATTAATAGAATGAACAGGACGGCATGAATACGTTCACAATAACTTCGTGCTTTTTGTTTTTATAGTGGTTGAAGTCATTACAAAAAAAATGGAATGCTTGCGTATTTTGTAAAAGCTATCTGGAGAATATCAAATACTAGTATGTCTGTTCGATGCAAATACTTCGTATTTGTTTGGATTACAATATATATGCCTAACTTCTACTCTAAACCTCATTTATTATATTCTAAAACTTTATTTCTACTCTACTATTTAACTCTACTCTGGAAAAACAGATTGTACACATTAATTTAATTGATTCCTATGGTTTTCCAACTGCAGTAGAAAAATTCGAAATAGGTATTTAAGAAGGAACATAATTTGTATTGCTTTATTCAAATTGTTTTAATAAAAAAATATAATAGCAATCAGTAGAAATAACATGATTTCACATAAATTCTTTTCACTTTCATTTTGCAACCCACTGTACAGATGTAACAATTTTGGTTGATTTGTGCCCAGTCCCTTAGAATAGTAATAGAAAGTGAATCTCGGAATAGTGTTACTTTGCAAACTGTACCCAAGAACATACAGTAATTCCAAACAATCTTTCCTTTTTGAAATAATTTAGTAAAAACATTGAACCTGATTTATCAATTACGTTGTTCTTGCACTGATAAAACCCATATGGCAGCACTCTTACAGCACAGCTGTAGGAAATACTCTTATAGCACCTAGCGCTCAAAATATTTCTAGGTATCGATATACAGGTAATTAATTAAATTATGAACAAAACACGAACTAACCTCATATGTCAATCATTGGAATAAAAGATTAGCCATTTCTGGTGGCATAGATGATAATAAATATCTGCCGATGCATTCTCTAATTACGATGCTACAATTAAGAATCTTGGCTATGGTCCATTTTCAGTTATAGTTTTAATATATGGTTCGTAAAAAATTGGAGCGCTCACAACAACGGACTACAACACTTTTGTTTGGATAAAATAAACGATTCTAAGAATGAGACAGTGATATTAGTTATTTTGAAATCGGTGTCACTGAAAGTCAAAATAAAAGTAATACACAACAAACATAAATAAGCAAATAGGGGACACTGTTATGTCGAATGACAATTTGTTTGGAATGTCAGCAAAAAAGTTTATTAAGTTTTGTGTTAAAAATATTGTGTATCGTGTACAAATACAACATTTTCTGTTATTTATATTGATTAATCAGTAATTAAATATTTGTAATAAAAACATAATATCAATAAGTGGATGTAATTCCTGTGTCTAAGGATATTAAAAAGAATAAGTTAGGACATAGGGGAAATGATTTTTTCCTCTAAGCTTGATAAAAAAAATGATGATACTGGTAATAGTTATTCTATGGTTATGGCATATACAAGGAAATAGAGGGAGAGTTCGACTGAAAATCTTTTCAATTATACTTTTTTTGGCAATTGCTACCAATTTTATGAAGATGTGTAAAATTATTTTTGTATTGTTTAATACCAATAATTTTATCTCAATACAAATTGAAGTACGTTTTGGCATTGTCTTTTATTAGAAGTTATGTATTTTCCTGCTAGCAATAAATAAAATTTATAATGTGTTTTGCAACTTCCTCTCACATATCGATATCTTTGTACCCGAGATAAGAGATATGTTTTAATAATTTAGTTTATATTCTTCACTGATATTAAATGTTTTTCTCGCATGCTCCATATACATGTTTCCATTTCTGCCATAATATATCTTCTACGTTATAAGCATTTTTGTTTCTTACATTATTTTTGGCTGTATACCACTATATTCATAATGTGACAAGGTAAATTGATAGCATTCATTCTATCATTCTTCTTCTTGTGACATATTTGTTTATGAGCTCTGGTCTTGTTTGCTATGTTCCTCCATACATTCCTATTCAGTTATTTCCTTTTTAGATTCCGTTTGTAACCCTCATTATATTAAGGCCAGCACACACATCATTTAGCTATCTCTTTGGGTCTGCCTCTTGTTTTGTTAGTCGAGAGGTATCCAGTGTAATAATTTCCTCAATTATATATTTTATTTTGTATTTTTGTATGTTCAGTCATCATTTCAGGCTATACGACTTAATGAATTATACCACATATTTATTTTAATTAGTTTTTCGGTTTCCCTGTTTCTTTTGATTCTCCAGGAACTGTCCATTTGTGTTAGTTCAAATATTTTTGACGACGTTTTTCTCTCAAAAATAAATTAACTATTTTCATCTTATTTTTCACATCATGCAAACCTGATGGCCATATGTAACAATGGGTTGAATAACCGTTTTATGTATTTCTGCCTTTATTTTATTAGTTTATGATTAAAGAGATATTGACGAGTGTAGAAACATGTGTATAAACATATGTAAAACAAATCACAAACCATCTACCTTCAGTGTAGCTAAATGTGTATTTGACGATTTTGTAAATTCCATAAATAATTTTTTTAAATTAATAATTTGTGTGCACCATGAGGTAGTTAATCTTACACCAAATCCTTCTTATTATATGTAGTAGTAGTTTCATTTTCATTAAATACTGTTGTTATATACTTGCCATTATACTTTTTTTACTTTCAACAAATGTGCATTTTTTCATATTTTTTTCTAAAACAAATATTTTTAAAAGTAATTTGTACCACAAACAAAAATTAAATTATAATATTTGTTTTGCACATTTCGTTTTACTCAAAGAGAAGTTTAAAAACTGTTTTGTTTCTTTCAGATGGGAATGACAAACATGTTTTACAAAGTTTGATGCAGCTTATGGAGAACCCACCAAATTTCACAGTATTCAGTTTCTTCACGTTGGACTGCAAATTGATCCTGAGTTACCTCAGTCTATCCACAACTTACATCATAGTTCTCGCCCAGTTCCGCAATATTATGGCGTACTAGTTAATAATTGGTTTATGTGTTTTGCAATATATAGTTTGCGCACTGTTTTTCCTTTAGGGATTTTTTGCCATTTATACATAGAACTAAATATTTAATAATGAGAAACAGAAAAACTATTCCAACATGGTCAGGGTATAATGTATAGAGACTGTGCTCCGTGGTGACTGATAATAGTTTGGAAATAGTGAAATCAAACTCTATTGAGTAATTATCATCATAATTCTGTTAAGTCAGATAAACCTAAAGAGTAATGTCGTAAATATAAAAAAATAATTACCAAGCAAAAAAATAATTATAAGCCAAAGGGGTGGCATTTATTTGAATTACAGGAAACTATTTAGCAATGGTTTATGTGTCTGTTCATTCATTTTATTCGTGAATATTAGCAATGCACATTTCTTTTACTGAAACAATGTGAAATACTATCAGGCTTGTGGTATAACATCCAATTTTTAAGTAAATAATTGTGCTTTGTTAATATGGATGAAAATGGAATAGATTTTATGATGGTAAGCTTGTTTGATTGATTAGTGTTGAACAGATTGTAATATACCGATCAATATGTCTGTTGGTTTTTCTTGTATTTTCAGCCACTCAATCGTCCATTTAGTTAAGCTTTAATTCATTAGTAGATCATGCCACTTGTTACCCATGTGACTATATTGTGACCTTCAGTAGATCAAACAAATCCATATTTTCTACTTTTTTTAATAGTAGAAAGAGTCAAAAACCTCTAACTAGCATCTCTAATTGTTAATTCACTTTGAGGACTGGTGGATCAAATGCAATGATCAAAATTAATTTTGATAAATGTTTTAAGATACCAGATTATATTTTAACATCAATAGGTTAAGAACTAAGCTATTGCACTCTTGCATTGAATAACCGACATGAGAGAGATTGAATCTTGACATAAAGTAAGTAAAACATTCTAGGGTTAGATAATGATAGCTTTTAAAATTAAACTAATAAATCCCTTTAAGTTTTTTCTCATAATGTGGGTAAAATCTACATAAAGCGGTAAAAAAAGCACTCTGATTTGATTATGATGTGTAAATTCTAAGTCATGCAAGTTCGGTTTACGTGGAGAATATTTTAACTTGTTTATTTGGCAGGTCATCCCAAATGTTCTGCAACAATTCGATATTGTTTTATATGCATTAAAAGATTTAGTAGCGGTTGAGGAGTAAAATGCTATTTCTGTTAGAAACTAATCCAACGTACTTCGCAGCTACTATAGTTTCTCATTTTCTATACCACATCTTGCATTATCTCAGACTGTATATAACTAACTTGGTCTGGAAATAATAGTCTGCTGATAACAGAGTCAGTGTGGGTTGGAATTTTACGTAGTGATTTTGGAATTTATTTTCACTAACTTTAAGCAAAGCTTAAATTAGTTTTAATTAGACATTAACAATAACACTTATATGTAGTTCTTGTAAAAAAAACGTTTAATTTTAATAAAAGTGCACATATTTTGCGAAATTATAAAATAATTGGAACACACCAAGTAAAGCCCCTTTGTTCAACTAACTCTATGTCACTGTACTGTAGTATAATAATACAGTCAGTGTGGATTGGAATTTCTCTTAGTGTTTTTGGAATTTATTTCCAATAACTTTACACACAGCCTAAATTAGTTTTATTCAGACACTAACAATAACACATATATGTAGTTCTTGTAGAAAAATTTCAATTTTCATAGAAGTGCACATATTTTGTGAATTGTACAATTGGAACGTACCAAGTAATGCCCCTTTGTTCAACTAACTCTGTCAATTTACTGTAGCAATGGGTTGTAGAGGTTGTTATACTAAATCTCTCTTGGTGACTCTTGTCATTGGTGCACTGATTCTGGCACACAAGTGATCCTTCCTCCCGAACTTTTCCATCTCTCATAACTGAATTGCTTATGGGTATTTAGCATAGACATTCAGCTACATGACTTGATGCTCTGAATCATGGTATGAATTGGAGAAAAACAAGGATCATGAGTTTTAACATGTTAGTTTTCATTACTTTTTTAATTAAATTTTACTTAAGAATCGTATACGACATATAATTATTCAAACAGGGGAACATTGAATATTCTTAGCTTGCCCAGGTACTTATCGATTGACCGTTTTATAAAATGGAAACAACCAGCTCTATGCAGTAGAAAATATGAAAATTATGTGGTGTATATTTTGTAAATTGTATTTGAATTTAGTAAAGTATGATTGGTAATAAACATTTTCATTATTTCTTGAAAAAAACTGCTAATATGCCAATAATTCCCTTTCATTACATCTATTTAAATATTCTAACATCTCGACTTGTATTCTCTAATTAACCTTTTAAAGCAGTGATTCTTAATCGGTGGTCCGTGGACCACTTATGGTCCTTGAAAGCACCTGAAGTATCTAATTATAATAAAATGAAAATAAAAAAAATAATGGATCATTACTAATTAAAGCGCTACGTGAGATGCTCTGAGATATACTGCAAGATGATTCAGAACATACTATAAACACAGTGTCAGATAATATTAACAGAGGAGAATACATTAATACGAGAGAAATATGTGAGTTTATATCAGACAACAGTAATATCCATCATAATTGTATACTCAGTAGAACATGATTGCGTTATAAATGAAGTGGTAACCACAATCAAACCCCATTGCGGACATTATACATTGACCACACTTCCCGTATGTGAATTTTCATGAAAGGTTCCCATAATAGGAGCATACTGACGAACGGTATATTGGTAATCTCATAGTCTAATGTTAGGATGGAAATAGTGATACGGGGAAATACTGTGGAAGCACTGGTTGGATATGTTAATAAGTTTTCTGCAATTTAAATAAAAGGTGACGAATTCTTCTATTTCGTCATATCTTTTTAATTAACAAATTACTCTAACAAGGTTCAAGCCCTTTTTTAAAGTGTTACTCTTTATCGATTCTATAATAACAGTAATAAAATTACAATTAATCAATAGCCAATTAAGCGTAAATTAAAGCACAGATTATTTTAAATAAACAATAAATGTTAATTTTTTTATAGTCTGTACTAGTCTGTGTTATATATGTCTCTAATTCCTTATTTATCTAAGCAGTTGTATGTTATTGAACATGAAATATAGGATTTTTATAAAAGTATCAGTATTGATTTAAAGAAAAAAAATGTCGATAGACTTTCATGCAGTAGAGATAGTACGATAGTTACATATGAAACACATTGACCTGGGAGTTTCAGTTTTTAAGTATTGAATTTAATCAAGTTACTTTTATAAATATGAAGGTATTAGAGCTGGCTATTTCTTATTTATATTTAAAATATGCAATGCTTCATGTAATGTCAAATGTTTCCATTATTGTTTTGTCCTTCTTTCTACTCTTTACGCATTATGACACAATTAAGAGACAATTGCTATAAAATAAAACACATAATTCAGTTATATCGATTCCTAATTGCAAATTGTTAAAAATTTACATGGATGCTATAATGCATTTATCTTTTATAAAAATACATAAAAATTTAGTACCATAATTTACATTTTAATATTAAATAAAAAGGTGTTAGTAATTAAAATGAAATACAAAAATAACTGCTGTATTAATTTAATAGTAATTTACTGTATTGAAACTGTGCTATGTACTTTAAAATATTATTGTAAAATGATTATTCTTATAGCTTAAAATTAAAGCCGTTTGTTACTCAAAATCAGCTTTTGTTAAATTTGGTTTTGATAATTAACAAAATAAAAACCCCAAAACACTATATATTTCTGATATTATTATTATAATAACAAAAATAAGTCTTTGGATTTTAAAATTAGTTCAACTGAAAGCCTCTTCTTATCAAAACTACTAGTACTGAATTTACAAATTATAAATTTTTTGGAATATCATATTTTGTACTAAATGTTTGACACCTGATTGGGCTCGTATTCCATTTAAAAAAAAAATTGTTATCTTTCTTTCACAAATGATTTTATTCTTATCCCTACCATGTGCTGTACTTTTAACTACTTCTTATTTTTCCTTGTAATTGTGTTAGTGTAATATTAACATATTATTTGCTTTTTATCATAATCTTGATATGTCACATATGTCTTTTCATCACAGCATATGGAAAATAGGCATAAAGTATTTTGGACGATATTTAATGAAATCTGTTTTTATAGCGTAAAAGTACTAAACAATCTTGAACCTTAAGTCCTCAAGAATAAATCTGCATTTATAACTAATAACCATATTTTATTAGTTAACACATGAACGATTAATAGCATTTTATTGTCAAATGTTTATCATGTTTCATAATTGTCTCTTATTATGGATAAGATTCTCTTAATTATTCCTGATTATTATATCATTTGTGTGATTATTGAGAATGTCTAGCTTCAATATCTTTAAATATGCAAAAATAATTATTCAAGATTTTTGTCGAGCTTTTTGTAGGGAGAATATCAACAGTACACTAGAGTTTTTGTTGTCATCATATATTAATAAATATTTTTGAAAAAATATTTCAAATCTTCTAGAAACTTGAAGAACATTCTATAGTTGAATCACATTTTCTACCGCAGGGTGCGCCATATTCTTCAAAGAATTTTGACGAGTCAACATAAAGAAAATATGGACAAAGTTAAAGTCTACACACTTTGCTTCATGTATTTAAACCTGGTCAGTCACTGTAGAGGCCACATACAGCACATGTAAGAGAGCAGCCCCCGATTTTGCCTCTGAAGCCACTGAAAGATAATTCCACTGATTCCAAAGTTACAATTACATGTTAAGAAACCGACCCAGGTCTAGCCATCTTTGAAACCTCAAATTAAAATTATTAATTGATGAATATCCCGAACCTTAAATATAGGTATTAGATACTCATGTTAAAGTTCTCACTATACAGTATTGAAAATACTGTATAGTGACATATGTATACATCTTTTATCTTTTCAGCATACATTTAGCTGATTGAATCGCCAAACACTGGGCATGAAAAGTGGGTTGTGAACGTGAATAATCCTCGTAAATGCCAATAGTTGGGTTAAAAGGAATTGCGCAAATCAATATCTTTTACAAATTGTCTTTACACTTTATATTTTCAGAACGTAAAGATACATTGCCCATTAGTTGGCATAAGATTAATAAAATTAATTTGCCTTCATTTATCCTAAGTACTATGAAAACGTGGAGTGAAGCATTAATTGTTGTGATTATGAACACACAATAACTTGTTTAAAACCAAAACAATAATGGTCTTTTCAAACATGGTGAACTTTATAACCATTATAACTCATGTCTAGATACTAGCAAATGGCTCTCTATGTTTTTGAAATATTCACTTCTTTATGATCGCAATGCGAACAATATCAGAGATGGGTATATTCTAATGTAATTCAAAATTTAAGTTAGGTTATAATCTAGATTTATAATTAGATATTAGATAGGTTATGCCTAATAAAGCTATTTTCATATCAGTTGCGTAATAAGTTTGATTTGTATTTTATACGAAACAAAACAGTTGGCGGTTAGATAATTTGTGGTTTTATTATACAATAATTAAATATAAAACATGGTAACTGTTGTATACTAATTACTATATATATTTGTTTGGTTAATAAATTGTGCTCTCACAAATTTGATTATTTTTAGAAGCATTTTTAATGCATCAAATCACATGTTTCTGAAGTTTTGATTATCTTTTTCATCATGAATAATAACTTAACAAATGTTTTATCAAATCTTTGGCTCGGAATATATTCAGCAATAAGAAATGTGGTTTACTTATGTTTCTATCATTTGCACTAAAGATGTTTTATTCCATTTTTCCATTTATTTGATTTGGATATTTTTCCAAGAATATCTTATATATATATATATATTTTTGCATATTTAAAGATATTGAAACTAGACATTCTCAATAATCACACAAATGATATTATAATCAGGAATAATTAAGAGAATCTTATCCATAATAAGACACAATTATGAAACATGATAAACATTTGACAATAAAATGCTATTAATCGTTCATGTGTTAACTAATAAAATATGGTTATTAGTTATAAATGCAGATTTATTCTTGAGGATATAAGGTTTAAGATTGTTTAGTACTTTTACGCTATAAAAACAGATTTCATTAAATATCGTCCAAAATACTTTATGCCTATTTTATATATATATACACACACACACACATATATATATATATATATACATATATATATATATATATATATATATATATACATATATATATATATATATATATTTATATATATATAAAATCTGCAAAATCAAGGGTATTCGTGCATAGCTGAATTGGGTTTCACTCAGTTTGTTATGTTAGAGGGAAATTTAATACCCGAAAAATTATTTTATGTTTAAACATTGAGTTTCATTCGAAAGGGTTAATAATATAAAACTCAAAACTATTAATTATTTTACAGAACTGTAAATGGCGTATCCTCAGAGATGCGCTCCAAAATTTATAAATAGTGTGGTAACTCTTTCACTTCCCTCCCCTTATTTCTGAAACTACTGAACCAAACGTCATGATGAAAACATGATTGCTTATTATCTAGAGTCTGATAGAACATTACAGGAAAGCATATTTAATATGATCATATATTACAGCATATTTTCCCCACTGAGAAGGACGTGACAGACAATACATTTATATGATGGAAAATTGAATTTTAATATTTATAAATAATTTAACAGAATTTTATAGGTGCCTAAGTGCATACGGGACCCTCATAAAGTAAGTTTTAGTCATAGTCGACCAATTTTTAATAACTATTGTTTTATCTAAGTCATTTGGACTAATGGTCTGAATATTTGAATGTTCTCCTTAAAAATATTATTAATATTTAAAGTTTACAAGGGTATATCGATTGGTGTAGATCTCAAACCATTACAATAATTGCCAAAATAATATATTGATTGCTAATGGCTATGTCAAATGAATATATTTTGATATTACAAAATGACTTATTACAAGTCTTTGCTATACACGAGAGCCATTATTTAATTTAGAAAAAAGAACAACAAAATGTCTATATTTATCAGCTAGAGTCCTTGATCACGTTTCTACGTGACACTAAACTAAAGATACACTAATAATATATGTGCACATTGTATCAATATGCATTGTGTCTATATAGAAGTTAATCGCTATTAGTCTGCACACCTCATTACTCAAATGACAATAGTGTAACCTTCATGTAAAAATACACACAAATTTATCTTTTCATTTTATTACCACTGATATCATCTTTGATAAAATTTTTTTTTCATCCTTACTAAATTACAACTTACGAATGTGCATTCTAAATAAAAAATGAGCAGACGTGATTTGAAGTTTACATGTGTGCATATATATATATATATATATATATATATATATATATATATATATATATACATATATATATATATATACGTATATATATATATATATATATACACACACATATATATATATATATATATATATAAAGAGAATACATGAATAACCGAGTAGTATATAAGGATAGTTGTGATTTTCGTGATTTCTGGTTAACAAAAAGCCGTACTTGCCTTGCCTAGATCGAAAACAAAATAAATCTGTGGATAGGCAATATATGTAATAGGATTATTTATTTCACATGTTTTGGTCTTGCTTTTATGTATTTAGCAATTATTTTGTTTGTTCCAGATCAATCAGATGATCATTTACTTCTAAAACATGCCTTAAATTTATATGTGATTTCCCTTGTAAGATGATGTCGAAATTATTATCAATATTGGATTATATAGCCTTCTTTGAGCCAATCAGGTAAATTAGGAATTAGGAATAACCTAATAACCTCATTGACATGAATGTAACCCAATAACATGTTTCATTCTGATATATGTACTTAAATACAAACTAAGTCAGCTGACTAAAGAGTATTTCTACCTTGGTGATAGCTAGAAATTGCGTTTTTTGAATAATACCTAACTCGTAACATTCAATATATAGACAGCTTACACTTAATATAAAAGGTATAACAGAAATTAATTTAACCATGGAAAATCTTTTAATTTGGATATCAGATTTAAATTACATAACACTGAAAATATTTTTACCATGTTTGAGTGCACGTGTGTGTGTGTGTGTGTGTGTGTGCGTGTAAGCGCGTGCGCGTGTGCGCGTGTGCGCGGGTGTGTGCGCGTGCGTGTGCGTGTGTATATGTGTGTATGAAATTTCTTCCATAAATTATCCCTACAATATATTTAGAATATAAGAATGTTTTAAAACTACTTTCTAAAAGACAACGCCTGCCTATGTATGGACATTTGCGTTATTTGCAAAAATTTGTGTACATTTAAGCTTTTAATTTCCCCAAATCTTATAGAATATAGAAGGCGCTTGTTGGTAAAATGAATTCCGGAGAGCTTTTGGTAATGTGCACTTTCCTATTGTAAATAAAAAAATTAGGATGAGTAATAGCGTACAAGGAAGAAATATTTTCCACCAAATTATCTAACAATCTAGTTTTGAGTGATTTGTGGAACCAATAATACAGTATTTCCCCAAAATATTACTGTTCCGCTAAGTGCTAATTAATTAGCAGTTAATTTTATTTCACGACCCTATCTACTTATCTAGCATATACGGAGTACCTATACACACAAAACAAAATAATTATTGCTTTATTTTATGATTAATTTTATACTGATGATTGACGTCAAATAAGATATATCTAATATTAACACATCAAATAAAGCAAGATATTCTTGCGTATAGGTAATATTTTCAAGACAACTGGACAGTATAAGAAAGAGATATGCATATGTTTACTATTAAATTTATACAAGCTGATGTTGACGTTTAAGTTTGACAGAAAATTAAAAATAATTGATATTAGAAAACATGTATATTATTCAAATGAATGGAATGTATATTAATGAAAATGAAATAGCATCCAGATTTTTTAATCATTCCATTAAGTGGGGTTGAATCATGTGATGGTCGTTATTTTGTAGTAATACAAGGGAATATTATTAAATAATGCACATAACCGTATGAGATAGTTGGAAATAGTGGTGGATATAATCATATACACATAAGTAGCTGGCATAAGATTTGGGCAGCTCAGAAGGAAAGAGAAAATGGATGAAATTTACTATTCATTTAACACACAGCTCGGTCCCTGACACAGACAAATATCAATATTTTCTGCAAAAAACTTGTAACAATTTACCTTCTCCTAATATACTCTTCATCTAATTAATAAAATTTGAAAATTTCCTAATTATTATTAATGAATATTATGCATTTCATAAATCTATTTTGCTTGCACTTTTCTGTTGTGCAATCTCGACTAAGGTAAGTTCGTTCACTTCAAATTTTCTAATTGTTTATTTACCATAAGTCATTAACAGCTACACTTTTCATATAAATTTGCAGAAAAATGAGGGATCGGAAATAACATTAAACATTATTCTGTATGTAAAAACTGTTGTTTCAGGAATGGATCTCCCCTGAATTCAATCCATTGGAAGTCACGTATATTTAAGGTCTGTTTCTCAATATGAATCTACACTTTACAATAAAAAGTTAAACATTGAAGGATATTATAAAATAGTAACATCCTTCAATGTTTAACTTAACCAAGAGCTTGTGGAGAAAGCGGGTCAAAAATTATTGAAAATGCCTTCTAAGAAATCCAAATAAATGAGAATTTATTATCAATTTATTGTTTTCATAACTTAAACGTATCAGCAATGAATAGTGTGTAATATTTATTTCATTATGGAACTACGTGCTCGCTACCAAAATAAAATACTGTACAACAAGTTATTACAAACTAGACTTTCATCAAGAATATTAAATACACATACTAAAATTATTTCTGTGCCCTTAGATTTTATGTAGTATTTTCTTTTAATTTTTTAATTACCATTAAATTTAACAATCTATAACAACATACACTGTCTCTATTCTATATAATTAAGATAGACATTTAATTCCTTGATGAGTTATAAATTCAGTGAATTCACTTATGAAACTATTCTTACAAAGGGAGTGCATAGTATTGCAATTTAGAAAACCAACAGAATGCGAATGGTTCATTTAAAAATATTAACTGTGTCAAAGATTTTTGTTATAATACTTTTAATGACAATTTTTAATTATTATAACTTTATCGAATGTGCCATAAACAATTAATGTAACATGAAAACTGAAATTATTTACAAACTTGTCAAAAATTCTACATAAAAAGTAAATATTTGTTATTTAGAAAAATTTAAAAAAAGTAAAATATTCATATTTTCTTTGTTTTCAAATGTACAATAGACTAATAAAATAAATCCAATGTGGAACTCATACAGCATTCAAGTCCAACCCTCATTTCACAGGTGTTTTTCATTGTATACTGACAATAAGAAATGATGAACTCTCCAACTGAACGTCTTGTCTGTCAAATATTTCTGAAACTATCTTTTGTGATAATTTTATATGTGTGTGATAAATTTATGTTGTTTTGTCTCCACTAAAATTGCTAAGAAACTTAGTAAATGATATCAGAAATATTCATCATCTCTTTATGACTTAATGGTTTATAGGACATCATTTCTCTTAGCTTTTTCTAAGAAAATTGATTCAAAATAAGATCAGAAAAGAAAAACAGAATTTACAATGCTCGTTACAGAAACACATAACTTAGCGATTTTTTTAACATGCCAGTATAAACTTATTTGGAATCAGAATCGTTATTATGAAAAGCGAGGACCTCAGCTCAACAGTGAAAGCATGATCCTTTATTTTGATAATTTCTTTTGTTCATTAATATTTTGCTCAATAAACATCTCTCATAATGTTTTTCAATTTCAACCTTTTAATTACCGTTTTGGGGGTACTTTGAAATACGAGGTATTTAAAAGTGTGTACATTAACCTGACATTTTACTTCATGAGCTTCTTTACGTTCTTTGCCACAATACATTTGTAACAGTTAAACAGAGGAATGTATTACGTATTTCTTAAATTATTATTACGTATCACCCACAAAATAATAAGCAAGGTGTTCCGACTGTCTACAAAATATCAAAGTCAATTAAGAGAACAAAGCTATGGCTGAGAAAGGAAAACACAAAAGATGATGTAAAACAATTAGCAAAACTCATTACAACTAGATGATACAAAACAACCAGCAAAAAACATTACAACTAAGAGGATACGAAATAACCAGCAAAAGGCATTAGAACTAGATGATGTAAAACAATGTGCTTAAGGCGTTACAACTTGACGATATAAATTATCAGGTAGAAGATATTACAAGATGTAAGTCGGATGTGAGAAAGAAATAAAAATGATGTATGTTACAATTAAACCCATAAAGCTAAGCATTGAAGAAATCCTCAGTTTTATCAAGTTGCAAGCTGTAAATTCTCCTGTCTTACTTATTTTAATGAGCCCATAGAGGTCAGTAATTTCTTGATATTGATCTGTAAATAGAAAATATATGGTTTCGATTTTACATTTTGTTACAAAAAGGCATTCGAATTATACTTCAGAATATACTGCATCTTTTGAATTTAATTTTTAATATTTTTAAACAAAGATATGTAAAATTGTTATCCTTTATATGTCCTTTTTTGCTGAAAAACATACGCATGTGGTTGCCATCATTAAAGATATCAGCATCTAATACTATCTATTGTCAGCAATCAGTTATAGATATGACCCTATTGACAAAGCAACTGATTAGTTTATTTATGTACCGACTCACCTTCTTGAGCCACAATATTAATCTTCTTCAACATCAGTTTAGAATTTTCAATTTCCATGTATATTTTCTCACTAACAGCACAGACCATTAAGAGGGGTAGAAAGAAATGCAACAACCAGAGTGTCAAGTACGCCACCCATAATGTGTATTCAACCTGAAATCATTTTATTTCTATTATCGGTTGGTTGTTTTGTACGAATTTAGTTTCTATTTGTATGGTCGCTCTTACATCCTTGATGCATTCACGTTGGTTTCAATAAGAGCTTTGTTTGTGAAGTACAGTGTAACAACTATTCAACTTAGAGTATTGATTTTAGCTAAGGTACACACAAAGAAAATGTGAAGATATTGAAAACAAAGCAATACATATGTTAATTTGTTAACATAAGAATATTTAAATATACATATTTCGAATTTATTTTCTATACATATGCTTGCTGACAATTAGGTATCTAAACTTAACTGCTGAGATATTGTTTGCTTAATATTGACAGTTGATGTGAATGTAGTTACATCGTAATAATTTTAATTCCATTTAAAATATTTCTTGATAAAATGTGTTGCTTTTTCTTTTTCAAGAAAACCTCTGTCCTATCGACATAGTAAATTAATTATAACTAAGGTATCGCAAGAAATGGTTAATAATAGTCAAAGAATAAATGATGGAACTAAATAAGGGGCAACATGTGTTTCTATCTAATTCCTTCAACAGAACTGATCTTTTTGATATTCTCGGAACACCCTGTCACGCTTTATATAAGAAACACATCTCTTTATCTCAGGTGGACATAATTGCACCATTACACTCTTTTTTGTACTCAGGCTTACGAGGTTATTCTTCTGAAGTCACGCCCTGAAGCGTTAAAATTTCTTATCCTGATCGATTATTGTTATTAATGAAAATCTCAATTATCTTGCAGTGTACATGTAAATATTTGTTAATGTTGTCAAACCACATCTATACTTAGTATCAAACTCGTGTCATTGTTCTGAATTCAGATTAAGATCCAACATTGTTGCATTTAGCCGATAATGTTAGAATTGCATATTGAGGTCTGCGATTAAAACCATATTCTCCTTGTTTAAGAAATTCCAGCTTCACATAAAATTTATACATAATAAAAGTATTAATCTTTAAATCAACTGACTAATTGTTACTTACTTCCGTAGTTGCCCAGTATATTGCACTGCTCACAGATATGAATGTCATCAAAAAACAGTTACAAAACGCCACAAATAACTGTAAATTACATATAAAAATATTTCAAATCACTAATTTACTAAAATGTTAAAATAATATAATGTAATGCCAATAAAAAGCTAACCAAAATGCACTTATTTCTGTAAGGGGTATTATAGTCTATCATTTTTAATTGTAATAAAAGTGAATCTAAAGTGCAAGGACATAAGCAAATATTTCAAGTATGGTCAATGTTGATTAAAATGTGATAATAAGTGTAACCGTAGTATAAATTATTTACCTAATTACCGAAAGACCGGTTCACAAGCATGCATAATTGTGACATCTTTGTATAGAAACCGGTCAGCTGAATAATACCATCGGTAACAGTCCCAGATTTGCATTCACATAAATACATTATATGATACTGACCTGGTCGCTGTTGACATTTCTTTAAAACTTTCATTAAATGTTGGTTTACCATTTTCAAATTTTTGTAAACAATGTATAAAATCAAATTTACATAAAATATTTCTAAAAGGAGCATCGAAAATGATGTATAAAATGTAATATATTTCACCACCGTAAAGAAGCCGAACATGAATCCATCAAGAAAGAAAACACAAGCATGTGATAAAACAACTAATAAAGTGAGACATTTACTGATACGTTTGGATTTTTTGAACAGAAGTTTTCTGCAATTTGAGTGAAAGTATTGTTGAATCTCGTTTAACATTTTCATTAGTTGGAAATGAATATCTTTACCCCATAAAATATCTATCAACACAATGTAACATAAATTTAATGCAAATGTAATTATATATATACGATGAAGAATGTAGTAAGTAGATCCATTTTCACATGTCGTCACTTCGCCGGAGTAAAAATAAATTGAGAGGAGGGTGTACATTGCCATGATTATTCCGTAAAATTTTTGGATTCGAGTTACAAATGAAGATCTTATATTTCCAGTTCCCAATCTGCAGATACCTAATATTGACTCTAACATATTCATAGCCCGAAAACTTTGTTCAATATTTGGAGTATCTAATTCTTCTAGCCATGCCATGCTTAACGATGATATTCAAATTAATGATGTTATTTTGCTTATGTACCACCACTGTTGTTCCACTATCCTGTTATGAATGAACCATTAGCAGACTAGAAGTATGACATTGGCGGCCTAGTCTTTACAAATAGCCATGAGAATTATTTTCGGCAATAGCAAGTATTCTATATATAGAATTATTTTGGTTCATACTATGCATTTAAAATATTAATATTAAAGTGGATTAAATTGACAACCAATATCATTTGACTAATGTATTTTCCATTATGTCTCTTTAAATTAAGCTAAATGTGAATTTTTCCAAACTGTGGTGGCAAGTAAGGGTTCGTCCATTAAACCACGTGAGGTCTAAATAGGGGTGGGGGGCTTTGGATAACTTCACTATTGATCACAATGGGGGAGGGGGTTGTTGTTACATATCACTTGTATATTTTCTTGCAATCATGTCGATTTTTGTGAAATCATGTTCCTCTTGCCACTCTCAAATTTGATAACCACATTAAAAGACATGTTATGTGTGTTTAAAATCGCCTTTTGTCAAGGCACAATAAGGCGCATTACGTGTCATATTACGACACTTATAAAGTATATTTTATAAATATACTTAAAGTATATTTTTTCATGGAAGAAACCGAAATTTAATTGAATGAAAATATTGTTGTATACACAATATGTATTACACTTTTAAAACATGCTTTACATTTTTAGGAAATTAATTTTTGAATCTTTCCCAAACATTGAAAGTACCTATGTTTAAATGTGATAGAATTAAGCGTTGACCATTAAAATACTTATTTTTATTATGATAAAGTTCCAAATAAATAAATTAAATATATGATGGCATGAAATAATTTATTATTTTTTGAGATATTTCACTATTTTTATTAAAATTTACATAAACATGATATTGAAAAACTTATTTTGAATCATAAATACAGAATTAATTTTTTTCATAATCCGTTTGACGCCTCACTTCTATGTTAGGTTTATGTTAAGACACATTATTAGAAAGTTATTTCTAGTGTAATAATGAATAAGGCCTTTGCTATTGAGTGAGCAAGTTGAGCTTAAAAAGTAACCAACAACATATTTTACCTTTATCTCAGTAGGTCTCTACCACATGGGGAGTTTGAGGTCGTCGCCTCGGCCAGACTGACTGAGAAAACTATCGCTCGACAACGCGCCAGTAGATATGTGAATATAGCAGCGAATATACGCACAAATTGTTTACTACACATACTAACATAACCTAAAGCTGACTCCGCATACTATAAATTAAATTTTAACAACTGGTTCATACAACAGTTTAATGTAGGAATTTATATTAATGTAACAATATTTAAGCTTGGAGATCTGTCTAAAAACCTCTTTGTAGAGGATAAGAAGGGTAAAGAACCTGGTGTGGCTCAGAAAGAATTTAATGAGTTGTGGGCTGTTGCGAAGCAGAAATACACTACAAAAGAAGACTTTATAAAATGGGCAAGTGATTTTTTGGTTGAATATCACCGGAAAAACCAAGTGGAAAAGTCTTCCAACTTTCTTTACTACTGACTGCTCTACAGAGGTAAGCCAAAATTATAGCATTAATCAAAAACATGTAGACAACAACAACCAAAAAAGACTAATTACATACATTCATACCTAATTACATTCATTCATATCACGGCCATAATCTCTTATAGGGGTAGCCAGAGACATTCCACCGTATTTGCTGTGGGTGGTAATTATTCACTAACCCAATATGACAGATGGTGAGTCTGTCACTCTTACCAGACTAGTTGGTTAGTGAGAAACATTCTATGTGGTATACAACATTTTCTCACTAGGTTACCTTACAATGTTTTCCCTCAAAGTTAGCAAAATATATATAACGCTTAATGTACAAAAATTTATCGTATTGAAAAATTCATTCGTACACACTTTGTGTTGGCCAAATTTGAACCACCAGCGGAGAGTGTGTACCAATGAATTAATTATTTAAAAGAGTAATTAAATACCTCTAAAATTTTCATAGTTCGCTCATTGGTGGTGCATTGGATTATGCACTCAAATGCGCCTACCCCGCACCCTGCTGTCGCACAGACTGTACAGATAATTATGGGTCGAGCCCCATCTAAATACAAAGTAAACCAACCTAGTAAGGTATATGCATGAATAACATAATGTTGTGAGGTGGAGGGATATATTTAGTAAAAGAACTGTGCTAATAATTCATTCAGCTAATTTTATTACAAAACATCTTGCAAAATAAATTTTTATTTTTTTACTTCATGCCAGTATGAACTGAAACATTCACTAATACGATGGTGAAGTTGTACGCATATTATTTCTAGCAAAACTAAAAATATTGCGCACGTGTGTATAGGTGGCTTCAAATTCTTTTATTATTGAAAAGGATTTCATTTACTGAAGGGGAGTTCATTTTACTATATAGCATATTTTTTCAGATTGACAGTGAGAGTGTTCCTAAAAATATTCCAGACTAATAGATATAACTGGAAAATCATAACTTTTCAAGAGAGAAAATGTTTGAAAAATTATTGTTAGTAAACCACACATTTTTTTGTAATTAGAGGAACTTTCAATTTTTAATGAATTTAAATTCATTAGAAAAGTTATAGTTTAAAAAAGGTTAGATTGAAGTAGTTATATTTTGTGTAAAACAGGTATATTGTACATAATAAATATTTTTATTTGGTGAAAATTTTTCATCGTTTCACATAATATTCTAGTCCTTTTTATATCTATGTTTTTAAATTCACGATGAAACAATTAATTTTTGCATGTTGCCTTTTTTCATCAATTTAGTCTGTATTATTTTACTTAGGTGTAGTGAATGTGCTTTTAGTAAAAATTAAAAACATGTGTCTGCCCAATTTGTGTTGCTCAATTATATTATAATGCACATATGTTAGTAAAGATTGAAAGTAAGGTAATTTTTAGTACTATTTAAACGAACAAATACAATTAAAACAAAAATGAGTAAGCGGACTTATTAACAAGTAGTGGAGTCTTTGCAGAACACAAAGAATTTAAAATTTAACCTACTTACAAAAAATGTGTGTCATTCCAGGTTCTCGTAAGTGCAAAGGTCAAGCCTTTTTAGACTGTAGTAACGAAGATGCAACGGATGATCTAAGCATAAGCAGCTCTACACTGCAGCCTTCATGTGCTACTCCTGCACAAGGCAAGTTAAAGAATCAGATCATCCTTCTTCAAGTTGAACTTGACTTAGCTATCCATGTAAGGATTCTCTGAGTGACGATAGAAATGAGCAGTGTCAAGTACGGAAACCACACGATGAAATTGATTACTATAAAAAAGAACTACGGACGAAGGAGCAGCATATGTGTCACTCCAAAGTACATAGGTGTTCAATATAATCAAATATTCTACTGATTTCCCTTGACAGCCCCAGTGTAGATAACTTCTCATGGTGCGCTCTACCCAAGGTCGCTCATGCCTAGAAGAGATTGAAGAGAGAGAAGTAGATTTGGCAATGTTTGGTGATCACGTGCAGTTGTCGAACGCTCACAAATCTTCACCATTAACGAAAGGATACTTACCTTTGGCTGCTTTCAAGAAATTATAGCACGTTGGAGGGTAAGAGACATGTAGTCACGGTACCTATCAAATTGAGCTGTCCTGAAGCAGACCATCATTAAGCTCACCCCGCTCAGCATTTTTGTGTCACTTCTATAAGATCCTTGGAAGCTGTGCCATCTATTCTAGGGCTGGACCAAGTGTTCTTTCTATCACAGGGTGAAAAGGTCGGGTACCCGTAGGCTTGACGGCTGCAAATAAACAACCTCCTGTACTGATGCATGTTGAATACCACGTGTCATTGCCTTATCATGATTGGGTAATTACTTCGAAGCACAAATAGATCCCCAGTGTATACATTGGGTACAACATAAAAGCCAATGATATAGGCCATGCCCAAGCAGTGAAGTACTCAGGGCCAACGTAGGTGGCTGTTAAAAGCGCCAAACATTTTTCATTAATAGCTTCATCGCACGCCGTGGACTTCAATGGGCTTACAACACTGGACACTTTCAAGGAAATTATGCAGAATAAAAAAGGACACCTGAACCTGACTTTGTTTCATCTGATGAAGGATCCCCCAAAAATCTGAGATATACAAAGTTCATTGAAAAAAAACAAAGTACACCACTTCATTGACCATGATCTAGATGCAATATTCATATTTACTAACGTGCCCGGATGAAGGACGTTCAGCCATGTTGAGACGAGAATGGCACCTTTAAACCGGGAATTGTCTGGCCTCATACTACCTCATGATTCTTATGGAACCTGTCTAGATGAACAAGGAAGAACAACACATTTTGATCTTGAGAACAAGAATTTTCAGAAAGCTGGAGAAGTGCTTTGAAGTATGGAATTCTATAGTTATCTACCACCATGAAGTTATGGTAGATTATATGCAGACTGATGATTCTACGGAAAGATTAATTCCAGATCTGCACTCCTCGCAGTGGTATAACGAGTATGTTCGAGAGAGTCAGGATTTACTTAAGGTGTAGTAGTATGTTATTTATCTATTTATTTTAATTTCTTCATTATATCTTTCTAATGCGAGTTCGTTGTACAAATTAAATACAATAATTACAATTAAAATATCTTCATATCATCTATCAGGTGGTGAAGTGTGATGACCATGCTTGCTGTGGAAACATGCTTTTCGACTTGTTCTTCCCAAACACTTCCTGACACCTTCATATACGATTCTCCATTTATCCTGTGGCTTATATATTCCAAAACCTGAAGACCATGACCACAAGACGTCTTGGTATAACTCCTATACATGAAGGTATTGAAAAAATGTCTAATGTTCTTTATAGAGCCATAAGCTGAACGATGTGGAAAGAACGTTGCAGTGTGGAAAGAACGCTGACAGCCTGTGGAAAGAACGTTGCAATGTGGACTGTATTTTTGCACAAAGAAAAATGCTCAGACACATTGGAGGTCTCTTCAAAATAAACAAAGCAAGGAACTGAGTGATGATAGTCCAGTGCCTAATGTTCGTCCTATACGCATCGTTACGTGGTGCTGTCTTGCCAAATCTAGGGATGTTTTATGCCTGGTGCATGAAAATGATAACGTCGAGTGGCTCGATGAGGACAGTGTCGATCTTCAAAATGGAGTACCTACAGTTGTGCTTCAAGATGCTTGTCCGCTTGTCAGTATCGAAAACAATCAAGTAAACCCATGGTCCGAAGACACTACTTTTTAAATTATTGTATACTGCTTTTTATTGTATTTCTCATAAAAAAATGTTCGAAAATATTTCAATTTTTTTAATAAGAAAATACACATGATGTTAGAGGTCGGAGGATGGGCAGCATATATCACCAAGGGGGAATGAGGTGTAAAAAGTGGCCTAAAAACCTCATGCAATTAATGGAACAACCCTAAGGTTACAAGGTTAATTGGAATACTAAGTAAAGTTTTACGTTTCTAGTAACAAAATACGTATCAGTAAATAATATATTATTTAATAGTGCTCTGGGAGAATAAAGAAATATCTCGGTTTTCTTTTCATCAAAGAAACCTGCTTTTCAAAGTTTTCTTTTTTTTAGACAAAACGCAGCATTCTTTTAATAAATTTTTCACAAACACAATTTGGAATAATATTCCATGAAATTGTAAATACCGCCCAAAGATGTTTAACAGAAGTCACATTCACTTTTTTACTTTCCAATTCTGTTGACTATATTGTTAATCTCGCAATCTAATTAAGATCATAATATTAAGACGCTGCTTCGTAAATAAGAGATATATATGGTTGGTCTGATAATTAATATAAAGTTATAACACGTTTGGTACCATTGTCTTGTTTGAAGATAACAGATTAACCATTTTCCAGAAGGAATAGTATAGTTTTGTAATGTATTTTACTTTTTTTAAGAATTTTTGAATGTGTAAATATTTCCAGCACCATTTTTTATTGATGAAAATTAGATATTATTGATTTTTTGATAATTTTTTTGAGATAAAAATGATTAAACCATTTTTTTATTAATTTCTCGAACAGAAACTTTTCGCCCGCAGTGTGGAGAGCAACAGAACCTTATTTTGTGCTTGTACTAATATGCAATAAGTTCAATTTTAGGTAAAACAACAGTAATCGTCCTGGGATGTACACATTCAAATGTATCTTGTTCCACACTCTTGCACAATTAAATATGATATTCTTTATTGGCCATTAAGTTTTTTGTTAGCTGCAACATAAATCTTTAATTGGTGGTTCCAATTTATCTTGTGACTTTATTTGTCACCACAGTCTGGAAAAATTCACATTTAACTAGAAGTTTATTAAGAATTTTATAAACAATACCTGCTACCGTTAAAAATAATTCACTTAACTATTTGTACAAAATAGTCTGCTAATGTAGGGCCCTATTCACAAAAGTCTAGAGGAGCAACAGTGGTAGTAGATAAATGAAATAGCATCATTATTTTGAACGACATTGCTAAATATGGTGCGGGAGGAAGAATTAGATATTCCAAATATTGAACAAGATTTTCAGATTCTGAATAAGTTAGAGCCATTAATCCAGAGCCATAGAGTATTAGGAGTCTGCAGATTGGGAACTTGAAATATAAGGTATTCTTTTGAGACTCAAATTTCAAAATTTTACAGTACAATTGTGATAATATATATATATATATATATATATATATATATATATATAGGATATTATACATTATATATATATATATAAATATATATATATACTTCGGCAAAATGACAATATTTGACTCTTGATCAGGTAAAACCATAATTTATAAGTAGCACAGTATCTTTAAACAAAGCAGGAAGTCACTTGAAGACGACCCACAGATCGGTCAGCCGAACAAAGTGACTACTCCGGAAATCATACAAAAGTCAAAGTTCAAATTAATATTGGAAGATGCTAGTCTAAAGAAGAAACAGCTCGCAAAAATGAGTGTCGGATGGAGTGTCGGATATAACCATTTTTAAACTTCTTCACAATTGTCTTGGAATGAGTAAGGTCAGTGCAAGGTGACTGCTGAGAATGCTTACTCTCCCTCAAAAACAACACTCGGTAGAGTGATCCCGTGCATCCTTAATCCTCTGTAGTGAAGATAATAATGGATATTGAGTTGAATTGTTACTAGGAATGAAACTTGTTATTATGAACCTGAGGTCAAACAAGATCTATGAACCTATACACTGACACAAAAAAGCACACCACCACCCAAGAAGTTTAAGGTGTCACAGATAGCTGGAAAAATCATAGCGACAGTCTTTTGGGAACCTGTTGATAGATTATAAAGATAAAGGTGTCTCCATAGTCGGAGAATACTTTTCAGTCCTAGAACAGTTTGAAGAATCCATCAAAAAAAAAGAAGGGGCAAATTAATCAAGGGTATTCTCCTTCTGCAAGACAACATGTCTGTTCACAAGAATCGTATTGCATTGGCTGACCTGCATAAGGTGGGCTTCGATATTTTGGATTACCACCAGTAATTATTTTTTATTCCTAAAGGTAAAAAAAGGACTTTGTGTGAAGAAATTTTTAAGTGATTTCTTAGATAAATTGAAATTGGGTATTCCATGTGAATTAAATTCATTTAAATCAATTCCGATGAATGAATTAAATAGAAACATACGTTGCTCCTCATCTAGCTTTATCTTTAAATCTTTAACTGGCACTAATTATTTCCCCCTATTTAAGTCATTGTCAATTTACCATGCCACCGATTGGCAGTAGAGGTTTCGTTAAACAAAAATAAAATTTTGGTAAAAAACCTTTTATGCAAAATATATAATTATTATGATTCAAATGCATTTACCCTAACTATCAATATTAAGACAAACATTATAAATATATCAATGAGCATATGTACAGAGGACAAGTTTCAAACGTATATAGCTTAATATTCTTCTGCCAAATTAAAACACATATCGCCCTTGTCTCTATATCTTCGCCTTTGCATTGCACATACCTTTAATAAAATCAATACTTCACAATTTAATTGCTGTTATACTGTACTTTGCAAAACATAGTCTTTATTGAAAACAAAGCAAATGTATCATGAAAATAACACTAATATATAAATAGAAACCAAAAAGCGACTAAATGATTTCAGATTGAAAATAAAATGTGGGCTGTATACGAGATATTGTGGAATTCACATTTCTTTCTCTCTCTGCTGGTGATCTGTGCTGTTTGCGAAAATTATACATGGAAGTCAGAAATTCTAAGCTAATCTTGAAAAAAATTAATATTGTGGCTCGTGATGGTGAGTCGGTCCATAAATAAACTACGTAATGCTTGTTTATTTCTATAGCTGATTGCCGATTGCAGATTGTACTATATCTGTTTTGTGATGATTAACACATGTGTAAATTTTCTAACAAAAAAGTATAGAAAGGATAAAAAACTAAGTATAATTTAATTTATGGTTATCAAAAAGTTTAACTCAACAGTTAAAAGAAAATAATTTTTGAAAAACAATTGACTCATCTATTGAATACATCTGTAATGCCAAAACAAAATCAGCAGCGTCAGTTTTCTTTTTTACAATCAACGTCAAGAAATTACTGACGTCAGTGAATATATTGGAAAAAGTAATATGGGAGAATATACAGTTATACAGTAACAAATCTGAGAACCCAGCGATACCCAGCTCCATGGGTTTAATTGTAACATACATCATCATTTACATACAATTTTCTGCTTTAATGGGAATCTAAACATTTTTGGAAGAACAAACTACTTGATTGTTAATTCACCTCTATTCCATACTTAAAGAAGTTGTGTTTTTTTTGCAATCATTGTCATTTATACATTATTAATAGTTGTAGTTTGATTTCAAATAAGTATATAAAAATTTATTTCATGTTTACCAGAAGTTTCTAAATCTACAAGAAAAACGATTTTCATAAATTCTTTATATTTAATATATTCTATTTTTTTTCAATTCTTCAAAATTTAATAAATTATTAAACTTTTAGTTTCGGTCTCATAACAAGGTTACAAATAATTAACTGCGTACTTTTGAATAGAATCAGTTAAAAAATCTGAAAATTTTGTGAAGTTTTATATTATCAATTTTAAAATTTGTCTGTGTGAGAAATGGCATAACAAAAAGAATTATTTGTGTAAAAAATGATTGGCTTTTGTAATATAATACCTGTGTTTGATTCATCAAGCTATTAAATATGTATTTTTTAATTATTAGCTTTATCAAAGAATTCTAATTAAATTTATTGGTAATCGGAAAACAAAAAATATATACGTAATTAAATGTATAATTAAAATTATAGCATGTGGAATTAAATATTCTTACAGAAATTCAACAGTTGTAATAATTTGTTTAACAGTATGTTACATTGGTAACAAACATATTACTTGTGTGTAATGTAATAAATGTTACTCATTATTTAAGAGAAATATGAATTATGAAAGATATAATATGGAGAACAGTATTCTAACTATGAAAAAGGGTAAATATTCATATGGAAACGCAAAGAAAAGTTTAAAATTTGATTAAATGGTTAAAGAGGGTAGCAATTTATTTGAAGAGAAAATCAGGGTATGACTGTATCAGGGAGATGGCCGTGTGTTCTAAGTCATTATGTTTGAGTTTAGGGATAATATTTTCTTTGAGAACTAAGTACAAATGTTTTTTTGTTGGCAAAATCCATACTCGGATGCTGCAGCTTTCTCGAGTTTCTGGCACTGTTTCACTAGATAATAAGGGGTTTCACGAACATGATTTGGTTGCAGTTGAGAAGTTCTTTCCAACTGTATACAATTTCTGTATTTTGACTTGGCTTTTAGATGAGTATAGATTGATATTATGTTGATTTTTTTTACTCCTTATTGGATTTTACATGTAAATGACAGAATACCAAACATAAGCTGCGATTCCAAACATCGCCTTTTTTCATCACCGAGTTTTCCATATTGCCTCCACTATAGTAGCAAATTTAAAGATATACTCCCATGTGCTATCGATTCCTTCTCTTCTACTGAGCTGTGCAAACTCGCTGCTACTACTTAGTAACGGTTACTTGAAATGTTATTATGGTCACTACTGTTTATAACTGATAAGATAAGAGCCATTACGTACACATACCTATAAATATGTTTGTATGTCCAGAATTTATTTTAATTTAAAATATTTTCAGGTTTTTACAAGATCAACAGTCAACAAATGAAAACTATTTTGTTGATAGTACATTTTTTCTCCTTACCACTATATTATTTTTGTTTTACTAAGTTTATATTTCATTCCGCAAAATTAAACTATGTAATAACTTATTTGATAAAAGAAATATTGAGCAGAAACTGGCAAATTTTATGGAAGACTATTTAAAAGCTAAGTTGATTATGTCAATTAGACATAGAAAATTATTTTTGTTACTATAATAATACAATCAGAAGTACATGGTAGTTTAGGGATTGTATATGAAAAATTTAAAAAAATTTTATTAAGTATTAAAAACAAATACTATAAAAGTTAATTTTTGGTATCAAATGGTTTTAATTTTAAAGCTATAGGAATATTTATTATACAATTAGATGTTAAGGTACGTAGCACATTTTTTATTACAGTAAGTTACTATTCAATTACTTTTGTGTTTCATTTTAATTACTACCACATTATTACGTAATATTAAAATATAAATTATAATACTAAATTTTTATGTTTCTTTATAAACAATGTGCAATAACACACAAGTCACTGAATATCTTGCAGACGAATGCTTAGTAGCGTCCATGTGAATTTTTAATAACGTACAATTAGGAATCAACATAACTGAATTATGCGTTTCATTTTATTTTAATTGTTTTTATTTGGTTAACAATGTGTAAAGAGTAAGAAGAAGAACAAAACCATAATGGGACATTTGACAGGCGTTGTATATTTTAAATATAAATAAGAAATAACCTGCATTAGTACCTTCATATTTATAAATGTAACTTGATTAAATTCAAAACTTAAAAACTGAAACTCACAGGTCAAAGTGTTTCATATGTAATTGTCAGAAAAGTGGGAGACTGATTATTTGTCATGTTTTCTCTGCTAAGTGAAGGTCTATCGAGGTTTGTTTCCAAAAAGATACTGATACTTCTATAAAAATTCTATATTTCCCTTTCAATAACGTACAACAGCTTGGGCAAATAAGGAAATAGAGACGAACATAAGTGTAGACTATATTCAAATAAACATTCATTGTTCTGTTAAAAATAATCTGTACTTTATTTACACTTAATTATCTGTTGATTAAATGCACTTTGAATGTATTTTATTATTGTTATTACAGACATCAAGATGAAGAGAAACACTTTGAAAAAAAGCTTGAAACCTATTACGTAATCAAAAAGATATGAAGAAATAAAGGAATTCATCACTTTTCATTATAAATTGAGAAAACTAGATCCAACCAGCGCTTCCCCAGTGCCATTATGCTTTTCTGAGAAACTAATATGTCACTCAATACAATCACCATCTCGATCCTAACATTAAATTATGAGATTATCGATATATTATTCTTCAATAAACTCACATTAACCATTTTAGTGCCATTGTTTTTTACACATATATTCTTAAAAATGCCAAAGAAATCTTTTGTTTTTGATGTCATTTACCCTTGTCTCGAAAAAAAACTGCATCTCTTCCAAAAACTGTCAAATTTTAATAATTTTTTTGGTGTTTTCTTAATGAAAACTTGTATAAGAATAATAAAATACAAAGAAAATTATGGAAATATATATTGTGAACAAAAATTATAACAAAAACTAAAATTAAGGTCACATCATAGTTTCGCAGTCCGGTACATCCTCCGTCTCAGCAAAATACTTGTTATCATCACAATTATCACTATCACTCAAAATTTGCATTAAGCCAAATTGTAAGCGCACCACAATGTCACTCCACTATCACTTTCTCCACAACTTGAAAAACGATCATTTTCACTCTAATTATTTTCGTATTCCGATATTATGGGTTAAAGTTTTCTTTTCTGGACCCCTTTTATATTATAATTACTAATAATAATATTATTATATTGACAATATATAAATCTTGCCAAAATTATCAATTTGATGATAAATCTTAGCCTTATACATGACAATAGTTAATTTTTTTTTGTACCAAATATGTAATATTGTATTTCTATGTAGTTAATTTAAAATATGTTTTTATTGTACCAACAATATATATAAAACTTACACCTACCAACTGACGGGGAAACTCGTGCTGCTTCCTGGTTAATTGTTTACACAACAAAATTAATATTTACCTTATTAATATGTTTATTGTAAATGTACTTTGGTAAAGTTGGTAATAATAAATGTTTTTCAGATTGAATCCATGATTGAAACAAATATTTTAAAAATCAACACTGATCTTTTGTCATCATAAAGTACTTGTAATATTGGACTTCATTTTGCTTGATTGGTTTTAATCAAGCAGTTCAAGTTCAAGTTCTTTAATTTTATGAAACTAATTTTGTAATATTTACTTTGGTTTATAATAATACTATGTCATATTTGTACATTTGATTTTTAGGCAATGTTACATTGGTTCCAATATTTGGTGTGTCTCGTTCTGTTGTAATCTGTTGTAGATCAATATTATGTAACTTAAAATTTTACAAAAATTTCACCAACAGTTATTCTTCTTTGTTTAAGATAAAATATCCCATGGAAACACATGAAATGAAAAAATGGTTTTTAGTTTCGTTGCCTGATAAATTATTTTAGGTCTGATTTTGTTCACATCTTTTAAAATTTTCTTCAATTATTAATCAAATATTTCTTTTTATACGAGACAATATTTTAAACTTGTTTATACCAGACTATGACAACTAGCGTTAACTTAAAAACAATTCATATCTTGTGTGCTTTGGGTGGCATATAAACTGTCTTTAGTTCATTTTTATTTAGCTTTAAAACAGTGGTTCTTAACCTTTTTGTAGTGGAGCATCATTTGACTAAATTTATGCCATTGTCAACATAAATTGTTGCAAGGTTTATAATACAATCGAATACGTTGCATGATTTTACCCAAATTTTGCTGTCAAACTTGAAAATATGTATTGTGACTAATTATATAATATGTATAAGTATTTGTGACTAAGAACGTAGTTGGACTAAAACACATGGGTGAACGGAATGACCCAAACGAGACCCTACCGTGCCCATGCCCTGCCCCGTCTCTAGCCACTATCAGTTCTTTAACCTTGATATATATTCTAGCTATCCGTGCTTTTGTATTCCTAAGAACATTCTTACTTTTCTTACAGTTTTGCATATCAATAACCTATCAACAGATAGGAATTACTATCTCCGCACGCTATCTAACAATGAGAGAATTCATTCATTCATTCACTGGCTGTACAACGGGAGGACGGATCACTTACTGGTTGTCTGATTTTTGTTGTTTATTGACTTCCCAATAATTTTTTGACAATTATCCTCTATAGGTTATGTTATCAACAGTAAATGGATTTTCTATCTGTCATTATCGAGTAATTAACACCTATCAATGGTCTGATTTAGGTAATATTTTTCAATTTTTTATTGTAAGAAGTTATTGAAAATCAGTAGCAAGAATATCATTCTTTAGGATGATGATTACGATGGTGAAAGTAACAGGGCCCGGCGTACACATAAAGACTGAGTAAATTATGTGTGCACTCAATGAACAGAAGTTTAAAACTATATTTTGGATTTTCGACAGAGTTCTGTTGAATTATTATGATTTAATAATAATTTATTATTTCGTGTGTTATTGCACATATAATAAATGATAATAATAATTGTTAATTTATTACTTAAATTTGGCTCTTTCCGAGTTGACACTTGGCTGAACAGAAAGCAAAAGCTAATTGCCCTCCATAACTATGCACAACTCTAACTTCTTTGTATTTATATTATTCTTAATTTTATAATATAAAAATATACATCTACTTACAAATTCACAACATGTTTAACTTACGTCTAATCATATGTGAATAAAATGTTTCTGTTCAGTTATTATTTATTTTTCCGAACTCTAAGATTATTTTTTCTATTTCTATGTTTATGCTTGAACTCACCAAACCAGTTGTAAATAAAAGCATTGAATAAAGATTATGCAAGAACAGTAAAGATCACTAGAAAACGAGAGAAATAACATTTCTGTAACATGTTTGTCAATATTGATGCAGTATTTTATTGACAGAAAACAGTTGAAAGTAAAGATATTACGTTACAAATGAATATAAGATTTGATTTTTTGGAAATTACACACTTTATTTTTTTTTATGTAGTATCAAAATGGTTTTAACACTACACTACATATATTTAGGTATTATAAATAATATTGGTTAATCACAATAAATATGCTACGGCGAATTCACAGAATGGACATCAATGTAACCAAAAATTTATTAATTTCTCAGCAGATGCCACTGATAACATCTTGCATAGGGTTTTATAATCAAATACTACTTTACTGTAATTTCCTTGGCAACAGACACTGAGTTAAATGAAAATTTCACAAGTCCGTTTCGTGACAAGCAAGTAATTTTCATACCACTAACAAAATTTTTCAGAACATGTCAAAGCCAAACTTTAAAATAATCATTATATCATTATATAATTTTATCAAAGCAAAAACTTCACTTGAAAAGATATAATATAATTTTTTTTGTTATTTAATTATAAATATACCTAAATAATTTGAGTAAATTCTAAATACTATCATTTTTTTAAAGGTGCTCAATACCATTTATTTAAACTAGTGGACTGTTTCCATAATTTTTCACCAATTGAATACATTAATTTACTAATGTGTTGAATAACACTTTTTGAATTATTTCTTTTTTTAAAGTTATGTTTTCCGATTTTCGATTCCGTTTACAAGAATTTATACACCTATAAGAATGTGAATTCAATTAGAAAGTGAATTCAATTTAGATTTCTATAGGTATGTTAATTTTATATATTTTGTATTTTCTCTTATTAAATTCTTTATATTCTGCATTTTCTTATTGAATTTATTAAAAATTACTGAATAATATTTTAATGAATATGATATTGATATGCCGCTATGATGCTGTCAAGAAACGTATTGTGCGCTGTTAACATATTCTAAGTAAGTGAAAACAATGTAAGTTTAAAATATGAAGCCATCACACTGTAAAGATCGAAAAAAATAAATCACCAGAATTAATATTTTTGAACATTTTAACTTATTATTTTATTAGTCTTCGGTATCCACCTCAACACAACAGACATTTAGTATAGCAATCTCTATGACCCATTACCACAGTACATTGACATAAAGTTAATTGAACAAAGGGGCTACTGTACAATTCACAAAATATGTGCTGTAGAAAAAGCAGTTTAATTAAAATTAAACCTTTTCTACAAGAACTACACATATGTGTTATTTAAGATATTTGTTTTAGATATTAGGACTATATATATATATATATATATATATATAAATATATACATATATATATGTGTGTGTGTTTGAAATTACATTAGGCGTTGTGTAAAGTTAGTGAAAATAAATTCGAAAAACCCTATGAAAAATTCGAATTTACACTGACCTTGTCATTAGTGAACTATTATTTCCAGACCAAGTTAGTTATATACAGTCTGAGACAATTCAAGATGTGGAACAGAAAATGGGAACTTAAAGTAAAGTGAAGTACACTGGCTTATTTTCTAATAAAAGTAATATTTTACTCTTTAATTACTACTAAATTTTTAATGCGTATAAAACAATATTAAATTGTTGCAAAACATTTGGGATGGTTTGCCGAACAAACAAGTTAATATGTCCTCCATGTAAACCAAACGTTCATGACCTAAAATTTACACATATATCATAATCAAATCAGAGTCCTTTTTTTACCACTTTATCTAATTACATTTTATCCATATTATGAGGAAAAACTTATAATGGTTTATTAAGATAATTTTAAAGGCTATCACTATCTAAACCTAAAATATTTTGTCGAACCTTATGTCATTAAAGAATATTATACCAGAGCAAGATTCAATCTCACTTACGCCCTTTATTCAATGCAAAAGTGCAACAGTTTATTCCTTAAATTGTTGTTAAAATATAATTTGGTATATATATATTACAAAATTAATAAAAATAAATAGTGCAACTGATATACCAGTTACAGTTTGTCCATTCTACCTACTAATAAAAAAAGTACAATTGTGTTGATGTACGACCTATCTATAGTAGCCCATACGATAGTTACATGGGTGATAAGTGGCATGATCTACTAATGAACTAAAGCTTTACTACTTAGACGATTGAGCGACTAAAAATATCATATTGAATGGTGTATTACGGTCTATTATACTAATGCTAATCAAGCAAGCTAACCATCATATAATCTCTTAATTATTTTCATCCAAATTAACATCTACTTAATTAAAAATTGATTGTTATACCACACGTTAATAATATTCTGCATTGTTTACCATCATTGCTGGTATTGATCAATGAAATGAATGAACCAATACTTAAATCATTGCTAAACCGTATCCATAATTCAAATATATGTCACCCCTTTGGCTTATCATTTAATAAGGTCAAAGTTTAATTATTAGTTATTTTTTACATTTGTTACATTACTTTTTAGTTTTACCTAACTTAACCGAATCATGATGATTATTACTTAGTAGAGCTTGATTTCATTACTTCCGAATTATTGTCAGTCATCATGTAGCGCAGTCCCTCTTTAAGCCCATACATTACACTCTGATCATGTTAAAACAGTTTTTCTGTTTCTCATTGTAATAAACTTTCTTTTCTTCAGTATTATTCCGGAACACACTATATGCTCAGTCTATATTACTTCTATCACTGGTTGCTAAAGCTATTAACTCCTATAAAATATTTAGTTAGTATGTATAAATAGCTGATAATCCAACAAGGAAAAACCGTGCGATAAAACTACATATTGCAAACACAAAAACCAATGATACATCAGTAGTCAGATAACTAGTACATCATAATATTGCGAAACTGGGCGAGAACTATGATGTAAGTTGTAGATAGACTGAGGTAACTAAGGATCAATTTGCAGTCCAACGTAAAGAAACTGAATACTGTGAAATTTGGCAGATTCTCCATCAGCTGCATCAAACTTTGTAGAACATGTTTGTCATTCCCGTCTGAAAGAAACAAAACAGTTTTCAAACCTATATTTGAGTAAAACGAAATGTGAATAACAAATATTATTATTTAATTTTAGTTTACAGTATTAACAAATTATTTTTACAAATATTTATATTCGAGGATATATATAGAGATATATATATAGGATACTGATCTCCCATCAGTCATTCATCCTATTAGCACGGGATACGTGCCAATAGGATGAATGACTGATGGGAGATCAGTATCTAGCGCCAACCTCGACGGACCCGGCAAACGTCGTTGCAGTATGCCTTCTTGGGGGAATGGGCGTCACCCCTTAAGTGACCTTTTATATCAACCCTACTCGTGGGATTAAACATGAATACTATAAATAATAAAACTCAAAACAAAAATGATGAAAACCCTAAAATGGTGCAGCAAATACTGCATACAGATATGTTCATACGTGCAAGAAGTCACTCACTCGGAACATTACCAGTAGAAACACCAACACAAATAAGTATGACAGATAAGACATACGCAGAGTGCACCACTAAAGACGAACAAACTGAAAGTAACCAACCTTGGCAAAAGGATCAGGTACCTGAAAAACGAAAAGCAGAAACAAGTCCTGGAATGGTCAACAGGAATAAACTTTCAAAGACGGCATATGCAGTGACAACTCAAAACAAATTTCAAGCTCTTGAATCAAACGATATTGAAGAGACAAATACCCAACAAAAGGAACCTAAACCACCAAAACCCGAGCTTTTTTTGTAACGGGAGTCATAGAAATTAAAAAATTGAAAGACATTCTTTCTAAAATAGCAGAATCAGAAAAGTACACTATGATAACTTTGAAATCTGGTCATGTCGTAAAAATAATGCCGGCTGATGTGGATACATACAAAGGTATAAGGCTAACTTTAAATGTAAAATGCGGGGAAGAACACCCTAGAGCAAGCTGTCTAAAAAGACCTGACACAGAGGCTACTGGTGCAAACTGCAAAGAAAAACATCCTGCTAGCTACAAAGGATGCGAAAAGTATAAACAGTACAAAGACCTACTATTGAAAAACAAAACAAAAAAGACTAAAGATATGAATGACAATACCAAGAGTACAATACAAAACCAAACAAAAAAGACAACAGACATGAATGACAATACAAAGAGTACAACGCAAAACAGCCATCTGAATACATCAACAGAAAACACACAAACAAGCAATCAGTATAAATATTACAAATTCACTAAACCCAACACCTCTTACGCACAAGCAGCAAAACAAAAAAACACAACTGACACGAAAAACAATATCAATGACCCAAACAATTTTACAGAAGTACTAGACGTAATGTTTGACAAATTCCAAAACATAATGAACATTATGGTAGACAACATAATGGATAGAACAGAAACAACCTTGACTGCAATTTACTGCCCGCCTAGACAAAAAAAAATTTGAAAAAAAAATTTAAATTGCGCAAATAATAATGATCCCAAAACCAGGTAAACCTATCCACGAAGCGAGTTCCTATAGACCAATAAGCCTACTTTCCTTGCTGGGTAAACTGATGGAGAAGATATTGCTGACCAGGATGCGTACCTACCTACCAAATGCCGTTCCTGCTCATCAATTCGGTTTCCGGGAACATCACGGCATCGTGGAGCAGATACATCGTATCACAGATACCATAAGCCGAACTTTAGAACATAAATACTACTGCTCTGCTGTCTTCTTAGACATTAGTCAAACTTTTGACAGAGTGTGGCACGAGGGACTCCTCTACAAGCTTAAAAAATTGTTACCATACTCCTTCCCGATCTTGAAATCATATCTCGATGGAAGGTGCTACGAGGTAAAATATAACAATGAAACCTCACTTTTCAATATAGTCCAATCAGGAGTGCCACAAGGAAGCATACTGGGTGCCCTAATGTATCTGATTTTTACTGCAGATCTGCCAACGCACGCTGATACTCTAACAGCGACTTATGCAGATGACACAGCGTTTTTGTCAGTTCACGAGGATCTA
Organism: Druceiella hillmani; assembly: GCA_039881145.1. Lineage (NCBI taxonomy): Eukaryota > Metazoa > Arthropoda > Insecta > Lepidoptera > Hepialidae > Druceiella > Druceiella hillmani. Next base: position 10,733,355 of record JAYKKI010000030.1, on the reverse strand, counting down.
ACAGTAGCCTCAGCTAAACTACAAGACCATATTCACGAGGTAGAGAAGTGGCTAGACAATTGGCGTATCAAAGTTAATCAGGGAAAATCTATCCATGTCACCTTCACCATTAGAAGACAAACCTGTCCCCCAATAAAAATCCACAATGAAATTATACCACAAGCGGAAGATGCTAAATATCTGGGTATGCATCTGGATAGAAGACTTACCTGGAGAAAGCATATTTGTACTAAACGCAAACAGCTGGATATAAAGCTCAGATCGATGTATTGGCTCACAGGTCCTAAATCAAGACTTATGCGGGAAAGCAAACTAGCCATCTACAAGTATATACTAAAACCAATCTGGACATATGGGATTCAACTATGGGGTACAGCAAGCAACAGCAATGTCGAGATTCTCGAAAGATTCCAGAGTAAAGCACTTAGAGCAATGATAAATGCCCCTTACTACGTGAGCAACAAATATATACACGAGGACCTAAAAATCAACACTGTTAAGCAGGAGATTGCCAGATATAGCGAAAAGTATCAGAAAAGAATAGCAACATATGTCAATGAGCTGATAACACAGCTTGAGGGCACAGGAAGTGTCACATACTCCCGTCCCAAATGGCATAGTGTACCTGCACTATCCGTGAGATTTGACAGCAAAGGACAGGAACTCGCCTAAACGGGGTCCTTCTGACCACAAACGACATTAACTTCAACGGATTGGCCCATTGTGTCAATACACAGATTGCCAAGTTACAGACAGATATAAAAAAAAAAAAAAATTTGCCTGTTTACAAGTTTCACAAATGTTTAGACATATGTTTCTGTATATGTCGATACCTCTTTAATCATAAGGTAATAAAATAAATGCGAAAATACATAAAAAGATAATTCAAGCAATTATTACACATGGTTTGGCTTGGTCTGGCTTGTATAATGTCAAAAATATAATGAAAATAGTTGATTTACTTTTAAGAGAAAAACATGAAAACTATTTGGACCAACACAGATGGACAGTTCCTCGAGGATCAGAACAAACAATGAAAATGAAAAATTAATTAAATATAAAAGTGTGAATAATTAAATATAAAAAAGTCATATCGCTTCTTATAGCTGGGACATAAAGAAAGATAAAATTAAAACTGTTATTTAAAAAAGGTAATATAATAATTTTCACCGTAACGATTGAACACATTCTGAGAGTGAAACCATTCTGAGAGACGAAGACACAACAGGGATATAGTATTTTTAGCAAAATGTTGACATTCTGGCAAATGCAAATGACATAGCCCTGATTGCTTCCTCAATATAAAGCCTTAAAGGAGTTATTGAACATCACGCAAAAGGTAGCCTGGGCCAGTTTAAAATTCAATACCCGGAAGTGTCCCTCCCTTAATATAGGTGAGAACTGTAAAGTAACTTCTGACACATTAACAATTCAAGGCAAAACACCGGATGTGCTTACTGCAAAGGACATCAGTTGACACCTTCATGCTTCCGTGTATAACATTCCACCTGAAGAATGGAGTGGTTAGGAAAAAAACGCATTAAAGATCAGTGCGGTCGGTAAAATCTGGATGAATCTTCCACAAAGTGCTTCTAAAGAACTATTATACTTAAAATACCTCCTGCTTCATTAGTCAAGAGATGTAGTCAGGAGACTGACACCTCTTGACTAACTAAACAAGAGGCAAACCAAAAGAGGTAGCTAAATGATGTCTGTGCTGACCTTAATATAATGAGGATTACAAACGGGAAAAGTATGTAAGTTACAGTAAAGAAAAATTTGGAGGAACATAATGGAGCAGACCAGACCTTATAAAGGTTGTGCGTCTGAAATGAATGAATGAATTCTGTTAATTTTGGCTCGTCATATTATGAATACAGTGGTATACAGCTAAAAGTATTGTGAGAAATAAAAAAGCTTAGAACTTAGATGATATATTATGGTAGAAACTAAAATATGATAACAAAGCACGTGAGAAAAAAATTGAATACCGAGGAAGAATATAAACTAAATGATTAAAACCTATCTTTTACGAGATTGTATCCTAATACATCTTTTATGTGAGAGGAAGTTGTGAAACATATCATAAATGTTATTAATTGCTAGCATGAAAATATATAGTTTTCAATAAATTAATGACTTTGTTTCTATTTCTATTATTGCATCTTTTTTTAATTTTAATACAAAATAGCAGATATGTAAATTGTAAATCAGACACTGTATTCATTAAACAACATGACACGAACAACTTGCCAAATTGAGATATAACTTTTGTATCAAACATCTGTGTTGATTTTTCCAGTGGAGATATTGGCCAGAAATATAACCACTTCTAAAATCATCACCAAATTTTATTGTCAGTTATGAAATATAGTGTTTACAATAAGATGTAGCAAAAAATGTTTATACGGTCATAGTTTCTTTACAGGCTACACTATAATATAAATACACACACATTTGATATAAACATTTCAATTATTAGAATACATTTATTTAAAAAAAAATGTCTAAATTCAGGCCAATGATATCAATATCTGATCTTTCTTTACCTTGTCAGTGATGCCAAATGATATTATTTAAAGCCATTGGTGATTTAAGGGGTTATATACAGTTAGAATTTTCAAAAAATCGATTTTTTTTATTTTATTTTCTTAATGTACGTATATTTAAGAATACACACAGAAAATTTCATATCGTTCCGGTGAATATTTTCGAAGTTACACGCAAATTTGAAAAGGCGTTTCAGAGTGCTCGAAAGTACAAGGCCGGAGCGGCAGCGCTACCTGGAACGCTGTCCCTTTTATGCACTTGCCTATTGTAAATGTTCCCTTCTATTGTATTTTTTTTTATACCTGAAAGGTGAATTTTTATTTTTCTCTCCCTAAACAGAGTGGTAGTCAGTATAAGCAGCTAAGCCAAGCAGTAAACTTGTGAGTTCGTTCATATTTTTTTCTGCAATTTTTTCGAGAAAATGAAGTCTTCTAGAGAAATGAGAAAATCTCTTAACATACGTAAGTCGAGAACAAAAAAGCGCAAAAATTATTTAACTCCAAAAACAGCCGAAACGGATGAACGTAGTTTCAGTGCAGTTGAAAACAAAAAAGAAAAAAAAATACAAAAAAAACTCTCGGCGGAAAAGGCAAACTTACTGGAAAGATGATCGATAAGTTGACAGTTTATTATGGCTTAGCAATAAGGAGAAATTGTAATTCCGTTGAAAAAATGTATAATGCTATCTGGGCCACATATTATCATTATTGTTCAACTGACGAAAAACCTCAACACGATAAATGCCCGGACGGACCAGACTCATGGTGCAGCTGGCAGAGGGCTGTAGCTGCCAATCCATTATCCACTTTCGAACATGATTATGAGCCATTACCAGAAGATGTTACTGAGGCTATACTTCCGATTTATACAGATCTCAGCAGTGAGAATTTATTAAAAAGATGTGTAGGTGGTTTTAATCAAAACAACAACGAGAGCTACAATCAACTGATTTGGAAAATCTCTCCCAAAATTGTTCCGGCCGGTTCGAAAACTGTGGAAATCGCTGCATACATAGCTGCCGGCATATTTAATGAAGGAATGGCATCACTATTGTATTATACGAAGGCAATAGGAATTACACTTGGGCACAATGCGCATTCATATGCCAAAAAAGAAGATGAGCAGCGCGTGAACATTTCCGATCTCGGAGCGGGTGAGAGCACCCGAGGTGGAAGAATGACCCGCAGACAACATCAGCTCGAGTTATTAGAAGATGCCGAAGCAGCGGAAGGTGTATTATATGGTGTACATATAATAGACGACTCTATGTAAGTTAAAAAAAAAAAATATCCTATGTAAAGTGCTTTTCAAACTTTAAACGCGTTTTTCTCAAAATGGTGTTTTCAAAGTCGGTGACAAACATTACTCGAAAATGGCTAAACCGATTAGTCTAAAATTTTAACACGAGCTTCTTAACTATATTTTTTTGAAATTAATTGAAGATTTTTTCTCACCGATAAATATTTTTTTTTATAAACAATTTAAGGCCGAAACTTTGGTCAAAAATCGATTTTTTTTTTGAGAAACCGCCATTTTGTCAAAGAAATTTTATTTTCCTTATTCCTGAGATTAATTACTAGATTTAACATTACTTTAACGAAATCTGTTTGGTTTTTTAATTTCAGAGAATCCAGTTCAGAGATATAGTGGTCACCGCAAAACGTCTTTTTTGAGAGGAGCTCCCGGAGATCAGCTGTAGCTCCTTTCCAAATAAATATTTTTACTAATACTAAGTCTTAAAATACAGTTAAAAGATACCATAATATGTGTACAAATTTTTAAATCAATAAATTTAAAACTTTTCTCAGAAAAAAATCTGGAAAATTCGCTTTTTTTCGGCCTTCCAACTGTATATAACCCCTTAAGAAATTTGAACTCTACAAGGAAAAAAAAGGTGAAAATTTTCACAAAAACCTTACATAGCGCATTTATATAAGATGGGAAATCTCATTTCGAAATAAATAAGAAGGTATGTTTTTACCGTACATGGGACTTGCAAAAGAAAGTTTATTTTGAATTTTCCTTGGTTCATTACGCCGTCAGAATAATGGACACATCCCTAATCATCAGTTGGTCAAGACTTATGTATTTTATTTTATTTGTCCTTTAACATGTGCATAATCTGACATCTAGCAAGTACCTTCAGAAATTTCTCACGTGTCAATGAAGATATTTTCCTTTCGCATTTACTAGACGCTGACTTTTCCTTTTAAATTTTGAAATTTTGTTTGCAAAGTATTTAATCCCTCAATGTGTATGTGTTATGTGGGAATTTAACATCCTTATAAAAGAAGTCACCTTACAATTCAGTTTTTGTATACCCACCATATTTCTGCAATGCAAGTAGATGGTTTGTGAGTGACCGAATTTTCAAGGTTGTATGTCTCACATTACCACAAAAAAAGCATATAAGGCAGACTACGATGAAATGTGATATGCATCCAAATGTTACAATGAAGGGGTATCTGGTTATGTGGACCTGCAAATAAATATTGAAAAGAAAGTGAAGGAATGTAAAAAGTAGTTTCACACTCGAGATTATGACAGAACAAAGTGATAGCAATTGTCATTTATTACTTAAATAACATTTTTAAGCGTTTAGCTTCTTTTTCAGAAATGATATATTATTTATATAGTTTTTTATTTTAAAAAGGCATGCAGAACTCAATTAATGGTACCAATTTTAAACAGAGCTATATTAGAATTGACGGTTTTCTAAATTTGAATTATAGTATGATAGTGCCATATTCGGTTTCTGGCAAATAGAGCTAAGAATATATTAATTGTCACCCATGTTGAATTTACAATGTAGTTTCATTGTTAGCAAATTTTTTGATCATTCTGAACAAATTATTTTAAATCAGTTTGTGCAAGTAATTTGTTTGTTGTTATCATAATAGCAGAATATAATATGTGCCGTGTATAAAGTTGTATTGGCAAAGTGTCACACAAGGGAAGCTTTTAGCACTGATAAATATTTCACAGAGATAGACAGTTTTTTTATTCACAGTTTGATGTGCTTAGTGAATTAGCATACAAAATTGATTGAATACCTGTAAAAGGTTCAAAATATTTGCTATGAGCCTTAAATAATAATTTTTCTAACTAAAAAGTTACACTATGAAGAAGTGAATTAAAGAACTCCTTGAATATGAGTGGAATCGAATGCGTACCCTATATAATATTGAATGCGTACCCTATATAAATAAATATACATTATCTTCAACTATTATTATTCTGAAATCCTTTTGATCGTAATATAAAAGTAACAACCGATGAAAGAGAATAATTCAAAAGTATTTACTATCTTACAGCGCACCTTTCATCCTAAACGCTTTCCAGCTCTTTGGATAAGGATTGTAACTCAGCTGCAGCTAATATTGAAGGTTTAAATCAGCATCTGGAGAGACAAACACATCTTTATAACTTGTAACAAATTTAAAATTTGAGTAGAACTATAGTACTTTCTGAGATATTATTGTAGTTTAAATTAATAAGTTTTCATACTCACTCACTGACAGATCATCAAAATGTATAAGTTACGTCAAAAAGAACTGGAAGATCGATATTTAGGTAAATTTTAAGAGAAATCTTAGAAACATTTGCAGGTAAGCCCATATAAGAGTTTGCGTCTACATTTGTAGATTATTAACTGTGCTCGCCATTTTATTCCCCTGAACCCTTGGAAAATATTATTAAAATAAATGGAAGGCTAATATAATTCCAAACGTACGTGGCATGTCTTTCCAGTTTCAAATAAATGTACTTTGTATTGAAATGCCAAAAGTATATTACCGTCTTTTTAATCTGTCCTTTATGATGGAGTACAATCTATTTTTTTTTCAAATTCAATAGATTCCATCTGGTGAAATTTCATCAAAATCCCATTAGCTATATTTCCGTGATGGACAGTCAAAGAGATAAAAATTTTAATACTATTTTTTTATAAATACCTTTAATGTATATGCCAGTCGATTCTTCATTTTTGTTATATGTGTAGTCAATAAATCCTAATACTAAACCTACCCAAGTAATTAAATTACCAATATTGAATAAAGCAAAATTACTAATATTCAAATTTTAAATAAATTGAGGAAAGAATATATTCTTATATCGAAAACATCCACATCGAAAAAATTTCCAACAAAATGACCAACAACTAGGTCTGTCCCCATACGTCTCCCCGTATTCGAGCTGCTCACTCAAGTTTACGCACCGCTCCTCTCTTCACCTCTAGCCATGGCAGTTTCCCCAATGTTAGGACGAAAAATATCATTGCGCAATTTAAAATACATGTAACGCCATAAATTAATGTACAATAAAAGGTATCCTATACAGTGTATGTATACACATATGTAATTATAATTACGAGTAACTTGACACTATGAGTTTTCTAAACACACATATAAACATTTAATGGTATGTAGTATTTCTATTAAAGTACTCGTATTATAAATATTAATATTCTTTTTTGCACAAAGTATGTAGCCTGATATATCTTTCATGACTGAATAAATATAGAGAATTTCTTCGCTTGCCTCCACAAATACTTCAAATGTTTTAAGTATTTAGGATATTTTATTGCTGTCCCAAATTTCAAGTTTCTGTGTCAAATAGCTAACAGATAAATGAACGAACATGTGAGTTATTTTAAAATGATTCTTTTTAGTTTTCATGTACAATATCCTAAATAGGCAAAGGAGCAACAAAGCAGCTAGAAACTTTTCTCCCTAACCCTATGAAAACTTAAGATTTCCATAAAATTAAAATTTTAAAACTGTAAAAGCATAGACCGACATAAAATATTGATAGAATTGTCTGCGATTTTTATTAATATTCAGAGATGTGTGGCGAATAGAAATATTTTAAGTACAATACTGGCAACTGCACCATTAGACATTTTTAATGCACTTTATATGTATTCACTCTCTCCACAGAAAAAACTGTTAATTAAAATTGGACAAAATTAGGCAATGGACTTATTTTTTGGGTTTTTTCATAATGTCTAATTGCAATGAAACATGTGTTTTATAATAGATATAATTGCTAGGTTGTTTGTTAATAAAACAAAATATTATTTTTTATAATCAAGGGTTATTTATGAAAATGAAGGTCACTTGCTTATAATGGGTGAATACGTATCTAATCATAAATTACACATCAATTGAATTCTATTAATCATACTTAAACATCTGTGAGACTATTTGTGCGGTTATTATAAAAATGTTATTCAAATGGCAAAATGAAAGAAGATTCAAATTTCATATTATTTTTGAACAGAGAAATAAGAATAAATATACGCTGCTATCTAAAATGACCGATAATCAACTGCCCCTCTGACCATTGTTGGTTTAACCTCCTATGCACCAAATATGGTTTTTTGATATAGTTGTTGCTTTAACCACATATGTATCAGAAGCAGTGGCATTTTCTCGCAATCTAAATGATATGTTTTCTTCTGGTGTATTTCCTTGGAAGGTATAGGTTTTTTTAGGAACCTTCCGCTTCTTATCTTTTGGTTCAAACACAATCGGAATAATTTTCACTTTCACTTTTAATTAGAGTTATAATATTTTTCGGTAAGAAATAAAATATCAGATAGTCGACTTTTTACTTTTGTTGCGTGATGGACAGCACGTAAGATGAGATCTGTTCCTATTTTGTAACACTTGAATGCGCATACACAGGCTAGAAGCATGAAATTCCATACTTAGGGTTCAAAATATCTATTTTATCCAATTATCGTGTATTTTGTCATCATTACAGTTCTTTCAGAGAGATTGATGTTGTGTAAATGCTGACCTCGAACCAGCATCTGCCACGAAATGTCAACATGACAAATAACGTATATATTCTATACCTTGTGACTGAGACAATGATGGTCAATGACCACTTCCAAATGGACACAGACTGTTATTAACACAGAAATGGATCAGAAATATCATAGAGTTTTATTAATACAGAAATGTTTTCATATTTAACATGTTATACCACCGATACCTCTTTTATCCAATCATTTACTTTCATAAATTTTGATGTTAGGCAGTTTAATTAATTTCTGATGAAAAGTATGCAGGATCTTCACTGGAATTACCACAAAATAGTCAAATTTCTAGTCATTTAATGTTTCCATCAGTACTTTACATATTGCATATGAAAACATCCTCTCAGTAATTTACAAAATATAAATTGATGGATGTAATGTAGCTGTCAATAACTTGTATCAGTCATAAACTTTTCACCAGAGTTATTTTTACCGTCTATTATTGCCATAATTATTATTATGTGCAATAATAGCATGTAATCATCATTCTTTGCCTTGTTACATATTACTGTACAAAGAACATTTTTAATAAATTTTTAATAGCAAATTGTATTAATTATTTTTAATAGTAGATTAATCTTTCTTTGGCTTTTTAAATTTTTCATATTTTTTGTATTCCTCCTTTGTTAGACGTTTTTTGTTTTTCCCTTTTTGTCTTTTTTGTATTTGTTATGGTATTTTGATTTTTTTTCTTTTTAAAGTTTTCTGGTACCTATTCCTGATATTTGGTATATATCAGGAATAGATACATGTACTCCTTTATATGTCTGCCCAAAAACCACACGATTGTCATGATATATGGTTATTTCCGCTACTTGGACAATTCATATCTCTGAAATGGTTCCCGTGCTCATACTATGTTTTAAAATATTTATTACATTGTAATGCTGCTCCTTCCTGTAAAATCTGTGTAGTCTATGATGAAGGGCATATAAACCGTAACTCCATCACTGCATTATTACTTATTCTGCTCTGTGACATTAAGACTAGTACTGGCTATTTGTCCGGATTCCTCATCAAAGAATTTAAAACAACTCAACATTAATTGAGCATTAAATTTTTTTTGTGATTAATATTATTTTGTAAGCCCTTATTTAGACCACAATTTAATTAAACATTTATGGTCCACCCAATAATCCATTTCCAGGGGTACTCTTTACTTTGGTACACCGGTAAGTCTGCCTTATGATATTATTTTGCAAAAAAATTAACACTAAATTGTATTTTTAATATGTTATATTAATAAATAAGCTAATGAATTACAAATAACAATAAACAATAACTTATATTTTATATTGAGGTTGCCACAAAAAAATGTTTACTTTGTTGTGTAAATGTAAGGCAAGACATTATATTACACATGTTAAACCTAGTCTCATCTGCCATGGTTATAAGATATGCTATGTCACATAGACCTCAGTGAACTAGAAGTGAGTAATTTTTGTATGTACTCTGCAATTTGATTATTAACAATGAATAACTCAAACAGAAGAAAAATTTTCACAAAGATCACAATGTCAGATAATTAAAAAGAATAACAAACAATTATTTACTTCACCTGGTTTGTAATATAGTCCAAAAAGCTGTCTATAGACATTAATGTGGTCATAAAAGATGTTATCAGATGAAAGAGAAGCTGAAATACCAAATAAATTTAATTATAAAATATGATTACATTATAGCTTAAAATTAATAATAAATTTTGTATTTTTCAAATCTGTAAAAATGAAGGTAAAACAAATATTCCATATATGTTCCATAACCATTCCATCTTGCATAATGACGTATTGGCAGACGTTACGGCCAATACTGGAAAGTGGAAATATAACTTTTCCCTAAGAGCTACCAAGCTAGGCAATGGGTTCTCCACTGATTAAAGGAAACTATGTATTGTTGTTTTGGAATATTTAACATCAATTTTAAAAATATTTTTTTCTGAAGTAAGAAAATTATGGGAAATGTGTAACCTGAATTCGTAAAATGAAATTCTACACGGAAATTTGTTTTAAATGATGAAACAAACTGATACTAACATAGAATACTGCAATATTGCCTTTTAAAAATGAATAAGAATTACTAAAGTAATTGTTTTTGGTGACAGACAGAGTATGTATTACTGTTTGTTGATATCTTTAAGAGTATTTTAGTACAAGTCCATTCATGTTTGTACATATTGTCTTATCCTCCATTAAACATTTGTGGTTCAATTAAGACATACATATTATATTTCAGAATTTAATACAGCTGTACAGCAAACTGTGCACATATATTTTTTTCACTTCTTCATTAATTTTGTTACAAAAGCAGCTAACAGCAACCACCAGCCTAGCACCAACATTTCATTTTGCTCCGGAAATTTTGAATTTACAATTACGAATCAAATGTCAAGTTCAACTTTGAACTACACTATATAATTGACTATAATAATTTAATAAAAACTGTGAATTACCTGAGTATTGAAGAGTGAGTTCAAAATTTCACTGATATTCATCAAATCATAACAAACATTATACATATCGATAATTTTCACGTTGCAATAACTTTTGAAGTACCTTTTAAAAACATTTGCATTATCAGCAAAATCTTGAACATCGATAGCATTTTCAGGCACCTCACTAACACTTAAAAGATATAAATTATATCCAACCATAGTGTAACGCTGGTTTATTGTACGAACAATTTGTAAGAATATATACATATCTGCAAATATCTGATACATTACAGAAATACGATAAAATTTATCACAAGAAATAAATTGAAAATTCATCATTTGATCTACATTGATATCATTAAAGTAAACTAAAAGTAATACGAAAACACACGCAAAAGCACTGACTATCTTCATGTTGCCATATATTTCTGGTTCGAGACGTAAAGTCAAATCTACTTGATGCAACTTATCATAAAGCTTTGTAAATTTATTTTGGCTTCGAAAAGTGGCATTTATTATTTGAAGTGTAAAATATATTAAATAAACAGATTGGTACAAATGCATCAACGCTGGTGACATTTTTGTCCATTTAGGACCAAGATATACAATTTTGTAGATGGAATAAATTATCACCAAAAGTAAACAGTATATCTTATAATATATTTCATAACTGTTTATATTAAGTAAACATTTTCTTTTAACACCAAACAGTGATTGAACAACAGTAAAAGGCTTCAAGCCAGTTTTCAAAGAGTATTTCTCTTCTTTAATCACCATGTCTGTAGCTTAAGAAGTTAAATAAAGATATAAACGTGTATGAGAACCAACAAACAATAATTTCACTGGATATGTTATTTTCGTGTTGGTGCAATTATTGATATTCCGTGGTATTTACTGTCCTTCAGACAAATGATTATTGAATGAAACCACTTACTACTACAATGTTATTCTTTCATGGCATGTGACTTCAAATATGTAGCAACATGATTAATATACATTCGCTTGGCGACCAGGTAGGAAAAAGTGTCGCACAAGGCTTCGGTAGCATAAAATGTTCAATGAATCAATAATTTCTAACCTTTAGTGTAATTTAATCAAATAATGAATGCTACCAGTGCAGTTCAACAAGTACCCATGTTTGAAGACAGATGGCGTTTTAAGGCCATTTGGTGTGGCACTTGTGTGCTGACATCTATTAAATAACACCAATATAAATTTCACACTAATTCATAGACTAGCTTGGATTTGGCTGCCATTTCATTCAGTCGTGGAAACATAGTTTTTCTGAGATGGAAAAGTGCACTGTTTTTACTGATTCGCCTTTTTGCTTTTACATAAGAAAACATATGAGGCAAAATTGGACGCTGTTTATAGGGATTCTTTGCCATCTATGACAAGAGTTAGATATTGTTCTAACAAATTGAAGCATTGTTGAATATCCGTTTTTAATTAAGAGCACCCAGCACGGTCGGTAGGTATGTTTACCAAAGAAATAATTGAAAAAAATCCAGGATATGATTGTTGGTGATCGTCGAACAAATTGTGCAAAGTGTTAGAGGCTAAAGGTGTGTCAATGAGAATGTCAATTAATATTTTACATCATAAAATGGTGATGAAAAGATTATCGGTCCGAAAAATGGGTTGTAAAATCTAAAATTCGAGATTTACTTCATTTTATTACATGTGAAATAGTCTACTGTTTATTAAAACAAACATATATGGCGTTAATTTTGTAGAAATTCATTATTCACCATTAAATGAAACTACGTGATGTAGTATTATTTTTACTTTTTTAAGCTCTTTACCACGACCCAAGTGGCTTTTCACCAAGTTCGGGGCTTTGACTAATTTAAAAAATAAATTAATATTTTTAGTCAAGACTTTGAAACCAAGTTTAATATTAACTATTTGTCATGCAGAATTATGGTTAAATATTTTCTCATGTCATTGAATTTCAGTAAGGCATTTACACGACTACGAAGTTAAATGATCTAATGTTTTAGTACCCTAAAATTCAATTGTCAAAAATGTATTCAAATTTATTGAAAAACCCAAATTTGTAAATGTTTGCAAAACTTGATGTAATTTTTCCATGCCCCCGACACCATCTGCATTCGTATTAAACTGTCATCGATATAACAATTATAGTCCCTTCTTTGATAAATTTATTCAAGCTGTTACTTATAATCTGTTGATCTCAGTTGACTCATAGTGACCTTCTGGTATTACAAAAGCTGTCTGATGAATAGAATCACTTTCCATTAGAATTTAATGAAAGCCAATTGGCATATCAAGGTTGAGAAGTCTTAACTTTCACCTAAATAATCTATATGATCCTCAATTAATGGCAATGGATAACGATCCTTCACAGCAATTGCGTTGAGTGATCTGTAATCGACGCACATTCTATTTGTAACATCCTTCTTTTTAACTACGCGTATCGTGCTAGCGTAATCTGACTGTAATTCATGAATGATACCTTTACTTAATAAATTGTTAAAGATGATATCACAACCACGCAACTCATCATCATCAGGAAGACAATATGGTCGGTAATAAATTGATGAGTTACTAGTAAGCGGAATTTGCATGTACCCACAGAACCTAGTCTGTGCATGTATCCTATGTTAATAGTGAACACTGCTATGTCAATAATAAAAAAGTGCGAAAACTCATCTACAATCGATGCTAGTTCGGTTTAGTCACTGCCCATGAGTGGAGAGTTTATTAAGTCACTACAAAAACTCTCTTGTGTGTATCCAACGTTGTTTACAGTACGGGTCAAGTGTTGTTCACTTTTTGTGTGTGTAAAGGTGACACCATAGTGGTTCAAAATGTCTGTACTCATTATCATGGGATTGTTTATACAACTTGGCAGCACAACGAATAAATAAACATATAACTATAGTTCTTGGAACTCATTGATTATTTCTTCCTCACTGCCGATCCCTTTTGGTAAGCGATACGAGGGTTTCTTATTGGAACTAATATTTTGGAGTAAGTCAGTTGAAATGAGAGAAATACAAGACCTGCTATCGATCAAAACATCAACAGGAATACCTTATATAACCGCTGTAATTACATCATTTCTTTCAATGAGTACTTTCATGACAAAAATTAACCTTGCGTTTATTTTGTGATTCGAAGCGTTGCTTAACAAAACATTGATCAGCATTATACCCTGTTATTAGGTATTGTACAGTGTAATGTTTTAATTTACGTAATTTCTCGAATTAATGTCAATGTTTTTTTTTAAATTTTTTGGTGTAAAATACTTGTTTATGACCTAATTCACCACATATGTGGCACCTTACAGAATTTTCAACAGGCACATGTTTATGGGATGTATTCATATTGTTCGTCTATCTACTTCTGTAATTTATGGATGAATGCACAGGAGCCAGACATCGCAAATTGTGATTATCAGATTTTTATTTAACGTCAATTTTTTGCATTTATAGCAGATTTGGGTATCGACAATATCTCGTATAACTATGGCTGAAGTTAACTATGGCCGAAATTAAGCTTCATCGTTACCCTTAACTATATTCAATTTTAACAATGAGTGTTTTGCAAATTCAACATATGTGGCATAGTAATTCAAATTTTTGCTCATAACATCAAATAATATTTTAGTGACATCAATTTTTCTTAGACAGAAAGGATTAAATCCTTATTTAAAATTTGACTAAGTTCGGTTGCCCGTAACACACACATCGAGCCAGGTACAAGCATCACCTTTAACACAGTTATCTATACTGGACAAACATTATCGTTCCAGATATTTAAATCGCGAGCATGGTCAACCTCCTGGCATGATTATCAATGTCGTGAATTAAAGGATCAAAATTAGAAATATAAAAATGGTTTGATCTTACTTTAATCAAGATCTACTTCTAGATCCTCTTCTACTTCTAGAGGCATCTGCGGGGATGTACTTGTAGTGTGTGCTGTCGAAAGTTCACCATTGCTCACGGGAATACTCGGGCCATTTTCATCTAAAGATCGTGGTGGTGGAGTATGATTCCAGTCCACAGGAATGCATTTCGATTTCGCCACGGATACGATCTCTAATGTATCTAAACGTATCTCTTGCAAGTAATTGCTCTCTAATTTCCCTACCACTGTCTACATAATTGTTCCAGGCGCAAACACACATCGCATTTGCACTTAGAATACTTATGTCTCAAACTCAACATTATCGTGTAATATAACACTAAACTGTTGTCAAAAATTATTTAAATACCTCAAACTACTTGTCGGGCCAACCAGAAACAAAAGGCATCGAAACCATTCCCAATTCTGATATAAGAAATCAAACAATGCAAGTAATAATAAAATTAAAGTTGAAATGAAATGAAATTAAGGAAACAATAGTCAGTTGGACCGATCATTTCAGGAGTGTCCAATAATTAATGAAACGGCTATATATATATATATATATAGATACTCTTTTTCAAGAAGACTGTAATAAATGTTAGCAATATTTTGGTTTAAATCGTTCTGCTGTTCAGAATACCTGGAAAAAATTTCAAGAGAGTGGTTCGTTCAAAAGAAGACCAAAGAAAGCCGTGTACTTAGCCCTGGGATGTCCGATATATTATGAACCAAGCTTTACGAAATCAGAAGTATATTTACACAAATATCAAAAACAATCTTGAAGAAGTGAGAGATGTAAATGATAGCCTGTGGACTGTCAGGAAGCTGAAGACTGGATAGAGGTTCTAAATTACTCCGTGGACACCAGTTTAAACTTGAAGTTTACCCAAAATTGTGCAACATGAACCAATGTGGAGTGGAGTAGAGGTTTTATTTTGTGATGAAGCCAGAATCTTTTTATTTGGCGAGGACCAACATCGCAAAGTGTTGACGTGACCTGGAGAATGTTATGTATGCATATGTTTCAAAGAGATTATGCCTTATGGCGGAGGCTCTATTATGTTTTTGGCAGCCATAAATTGCACAGTGATACATCAGACAAGTCCATATTCCTCATAACCAGCACTGGTCATTGCAGTGTAAGTAGCACTGACCATTACAGGTTCTAGTGCTGTCTTCATGGATTAAAATGCTTGAACATACTGAGCTAATGAAGTAGAATCTTACCTGACCAAGGTTGGAACTTGCCACTTAAATCGGCCAGTATGAAGTTCCAACCTCAATCCTATTGAGCATCTAATCGGTCCGATATTGATTCAAGCCCATAGAACATCTGAAACTTATTTCGAAGTGTATTTCTCAAGAAATCATTAAAAACCTACTCTAGGCCATACCAGGAAGAAATACAGCAGTCAGTTCAGCAAGAGGCGGCCATACTTGATTCTAATTCTTTATTTTCTTTTGTTATTTTCGTGAAATAAACGGTATCAAAAAAATCGTAAGAGCCTGTTTTTTTGCAAAAGATATACACATAGGTATGTAAATAGGAATGTGTGTGTGTATAAATATATATATATATATATATATATATATATATATAAATATATATATATATGTATATATATATATATATATATATATATACCTTTTTTTATGTGCTTCCTTTCATGGCTTGCTCTGCCCAAAAAACGCTGCACACAACTGAAATGTAAGAATAGAAGAACGACACTAATTTAACGAAATAAGACAAACAATGAAACATATGCAAGCAGTAATTATGTCATTAACAATTAAGTAACTTGTACATAGTGTGTAATGAATACATCATTTCAGTATATACATATTGTGTCGATTGCTAAATGCCCTTATGAAAAAAAAATTATTTTCATATCACAAAATAACTTTTTATATAATTAAATTATGAAACACATTATTTAGATTACGAGCAAAAAATTTCTCAGGCCAATGTCAATATTTTTCTCCAGAGCCTTGAACATGTCGCCATGTAATGTTAAATTGAAGATATACACAAATATGGGCACGCAACATTGTATAGATTAGTATTGTGTCTATGCGTACTTCAATTAGTCTATATATTCCATTAGCCAAATGACAGTGATGTAACCTTCATGTAGAAATACACACAACAATTATCTCAGTATTTTATTGCCACAGATATAATCATCAATTAACGTTAAAGTAGAACATTGATTATTTCAATTTGTGGGTTGTGACATATAAGACTAGATAACTGTGATTGATAATATGACTTTTTATATAACATAACCATCTGGATGGTTGGAACAGAACCTTATTATTCTGGTCACACTGTCTACTCATCTCTCATAGGTTTTAAATTTCTAAATAAAATAAAACAAAAATTTGAAATTCATTTAAAATTATTCTTCATTTTCATTTCTATTTTGTTACAAGGTCAATGGTAACACTAACATTACCTGGAAAGCTTATGAATATGGTGACTATAAAATGCATCATTTGAAATATATAATTAAGTTTTTAAAATAATTACAAAGCTAATTAAAGTAAACAAAAATATACAACAAGTTTTTTAAAATACCACTTTAGCTGAAAGGTAAACATTCTGTTCGATTTACTAGATGGGTTTGAAAGAACTGCAGTGTTATTCAATAGAACAGATAAACATTTTGGATCAACTGTTAGATCAAATTAAATATCTGTGATAAATATATTATCAAGTGGTACATGGTACATAGAGTGATACTGATATATCATCTAGCAGTAAATGACATCTGGTGAGTTTTAAGTAGACATTAATTGTTTTTTAACATCTGAATAAGAACATTCCATAGTATACGCAATAATACCATTTCAAGGCTATTTGCTATCGTAGATATTTGCGCAATTAAAATCAATAAATTGATTTTATTTTTCAGTAAAATTATGTATTGTCTAAAACTGCTAAAATTAAAAGAAATATGAAAGAAACCCAAATTCTTGTAATTAATTTGGTTTCATTACAGATTACACTTTTTAAACTCTCTCTGTAATAAGCTGTAAGTTCATCGAAAGTAGTAAACCATTCGGAGAATGCATACTTGAGCCAAACAATATCGAAAGAAAGAAGAAAGAAGATTATGTTATTTAAAAAATTATATGTACAGCCGATTGCATTCGAATGTATTGATTGCTAGTGCTGTTAAGATAAAGAGAATTAGTGTAATAAAAAGAATTATCAAGCTATAAATCTTTGCAGGTACAGTTTTCATGAATTTTTCATTTCTATTAGAAGTTCTATTAATTCCTAAAATTGATTGCACAGTGAGTATGATACTATTGAATTTTCCAAAACTTTTTTTCTCTTCCATGTTGTTGCACTCAACAAATGATTGCAAGTAGACGTGTAATGAGATAGTGGTAGTGTGGGTAAAAATATTAATTAAAACCAATTGCAACAGTTTACGTTTTCACATTAAATTTCATTTCATATAAAATGTTTAATAAGTCCGTTTTTGAGAATTAGTCTAACTGAAACATAATTCATTACAATGGAAACGGCACAACAAAATTTTGTCATCTGACTTACAAAATTATTTTAATAATATAATAGTAATTCCTTTAATAACACAGGAAATTTAATAGACCTTACCAGAAATATGTCTTAGCATGAATATTTTTCTGCGCTTACTGTGGTCAAATTGATATGTAAGTTTTGATGGCATCCAACTGAATATATTTGTTTCTATTGCTACATTTTATTTGTGGTTGTTAAAGTAAATCTGTTTTTTGAATGATTTTAGTACTGTGTTTAAATAAATTTTAAAAAATATTACCAAAACTGAATATTCCAATATCTATTTGCAGCAACGACAGTATGGCAGAGCACTCAATAATATTTAAACTCTCAACTCTAAAATTCCACTAATGTCAAATACGATTCCTAGAGGTGCATGGGAAAAGTTATTCTGTTAGAACCTACTTGTAAAATAACTTTAATTACGCTTTGTATTAACCATGTCATATGAAAATTGAATATAGGCAAAGGATACACCAGCAAAAATAAACGTTGTTGGTAGAGCTAAATATTAATAACTTCCTTTCATAATGGAATTCTTTGCTCAAATTCTATCAGTGAAATTTGTGGTTAATAATAAATAAATCATGTCAAGAATGTGGGTAGTATAGTAAACATGCTGCTGGTGCATCATTTGCGAACCCTTGATGTGTTTGGCCTCTAGTCGATCTAATTGGAGTGAATGCTTTTTTGCCATTTCTCTTGTTTGTAATGCTGTCGGTATTAGTGTAATTTGTGTTTTCCATAATCTTTTTACTTCTTATTGCAAGAAAAATGAATTTTTAGCTATAATTTTTTTATTGACATTGTTTTCTTGCAAAAACTGATTACATTACATATGTAATAACAATAGTTTAGTTTATTAACTTTAGCAGAACTGCATTTTTTATTGTTTAGAAAATGTCTATGAATGTCTGGTACTTTTGAGACCCACATAGGTTTTATTGTGTTATGAAGAGCCATTTTGTCTTCAATAATTTGTGTTCACTACCAGTATTTATTGACCTGGAAAAAATAAAACGTCATTTTGAGTTATTTAATGAACCCAGCATTGATTATCCCAGAATCGATGGAAGCATTCTTTCACGTTCTTCACTGAGTACAGCACTGATTGTTAATAAATTGAAAACAAAGTTTTTCACCCAAAAAACCTTGATTTTTTTATGAAGTCAATAATGCACAAACGGCGCTAAGAAATAGATATAAGAATAAATATAACTATAAGAATAATAAGAAAATATTGTACTTTTGAAGGAGGTGCAATTTTTATATTTTGGCATCTTAAAATTGTTAAATGTTTATACAGGTGTCAGATTGTGTAGCAGAGAAGTGGCAGATTTCAATGTTTGCAAAATTGTAAAAAAAAACTACACCTCTAATACAAAGTAGGTTTATTTTAACTTTATAACAACAAATGTGGATTTCATTTTTTAAAAACCACATTTTTCAAATGGCGGCCATCGAGTCTGACACACTTTTCGAGTCTAGCATGCATGTTTTCAAAAATGCGTTTGCAGAACGACTGGGGTATCCTACTGACTTCGGCTCGAATATTTTCTTTAAGTTGTGTCACAGTGCTCGGATTTGTTTTGTAAACAACAGATTTTAAGTATCCCCATAAGAAAAAGTCACATGGGCTTAAATCGGGTGACCTAGGTGGCCACGGTACGGTACCGTTTCGGGATAGGTTTTTTTTTTGGAAATAACTGCCGCACTGCATTCATGGACACATTAGCAGTGTGAGCTGTGGCCCCGTCCTGCTGGACGGCAACCATGTGTTTTGGTTGAAGGATGGACTATTCTGTAGTTCTACTCTGAAAAAGTCATTTAACATCTGGGCATATCTCTCCGAATTCACAGTTACAGTTTGGCCGCGTTGATTTTCAAAGAAATAAGGCCCTATGATTGCAGATGCAGACATAACTCACCAGACTGTTTCTTTAGGCTTATGTAAAGGTTCTTGATACATTTGTCTTGGGTTGTGGACATCCCAGTAACGAAAGTTCTGCTTGCTCACATATCCTCCAATGTGAAAGTGAGCTTCATCACTAAAGAATATGTTGCCCATTCGGGTAGCAATACGAAATCTCAACATCACCTCCGCCTAAGTTTTTCTTAATTCAAAGTCAGAATCGTGTAAATCTTGAACAATTTGAATTTTATATCGTTGGAACTTGAGCTTTTTTTGCATTATTACCTGTAAAGTTGATTTCGGAATTCCCAATATCGATGAACGTGTACGCAGTGATAAACGGGGATTTTCAACGACAGAAACCATAACAAGCTCGACATTTACATCCGTGACTACCAATGGTGTAAGTCCTGGTCTGGGCCTATTTAATTTTGAACCTGTATCTCTGAACCTTGCTACCCATGACTGAATGAGGTTGATCGATGGTCCATCACGTAATCGACGAATACTGTAACGATTATTAAATCGACGGCGTGCTGCAGACAGCGAAAATCCACTCGAAATGTACGCCTCGACGGCAAAAGCACGGTGCTCTCCACTCCACTGTTCCATGGCTACTAAAACATCCACACCGCTTGCGCTTCTAACGACGCCCCCCACGTCCCTCTTATGTGTTGCGTTCAGAAACTATGTTTGTTCAAACTTTGAAATCTGCCACTGGACACCCTGTATAAGAACATTTCTCGTTGATTAGGGAGTTGGTTTTATAAGTAATTGGTGGATTTAAGTGCCTTGAGTCAAGCAAAATAGAATAACAGAAGAAGAGGTAATAAAATAATGAAAGTTACGCGCCAGGATGACTTTTTATTATAGAGTAGAAGTCCTGTAGATGTCTCAATAATATACATTATTAATTGTTACTAGCAGACTAAAATTGGAAAATTCCCTAGTATCTAGGAATCATAAAGTTGAATAAGAGAGTATTTTCAGAATTATTAATATGACACGAATAGCAATGTAATCCTAAAACTTGCTAAATGTAGTGCCGAATTTTATATCTATATAGCTAGATGTCTTTCATAATTATTGTAAAGTTTGTATATATTCATGTATATGTATATATATGTATATATCATTTAGTGTTAATATTGTGAGTATGCTTAATAAAAATTATTTCCACAGCGTCCAGTTCATAATAAGGGCATGAAGTTAGTGCACTCACTACCCTGATACGTTCAATGGACGCAAAGTATGCGTTCTGTCATCACAAATTAATTGATTATTTTTTTAATGAAATTGTACTGATCTATATTCAATTTTAGCTGACCAATTATTAGTGGATGATTTCCTATCGAGCACAGATTTTATTTTTTTTCTTATTTTTAGTAAAAATAATTAATACTAAACTTTTTGAATGATCTACAAAAAGAGTACCCATTAATAAAAAATGTTCTATAACTGACCTAATTATTAGAGCAAATGACCTTTTATAGCTCTTTATTGATCTTTTAGATGGCATGATTATTTTTATGAAATTCATAAACACAAGTCTAACATACTGATACATATGCTATCCTTGGAGTATTCAAAAAACCTTATGCGTGAGCGCCGCACTTATAAAAATTTTATTAATTATTTTCTTAATGGAAATACTCTGACCAATTGTCTGTTTTCGCTGACCAATTAACAGCACTTCAATTTTGATCAGATATAGTCATTTATTTTTTATTTGCTATAAAATAAGTTGCCAACATTTTCCAATGATCTTAACAAATTTTACCAATTAATGTAACCAATTGACCTTTTATGACCATTTTGTGACCTTTCAGATAACAAGTGTTTTATTAAATTCCTACCATGAGATGCGAGCATTGCGGCTCTCAAATCAACACATTTTTTGTCATTATTCTATTTGGATATTAAAGTAAAGGAGTACACGAAGTCTGGTTTGACATTATAGATTATTGTAAGATAGACATTCAAGTACCAAAAAAGGCAAAATGTTAGTTTAAGGAAAAAGTTGGCATTTTTTCATGAAAATTTAAATATATTTTTTTTATATTTTAGGTGAACTTTATTAAAAGAAATATGTGCCATTTTGATTTATAATGTTTTGTGATTTTCTAGTAGAACCATGAATCAATCACTGTGGAACTTCTGGGATTTCTGGATGAAAAACTGAACCAAGTGATTTCCACACACCTGCTGCAGCTGATTTGAAATCAGCTTTACAACATTAAGAGAGTTTTGTAAAGAGTGAAGCAAATGGTAGTCAGATAGGATAAGATTCAGGCTACATGATAGATGTATCAAAACTTTCCAGCCTGCGAAGCGTTATCGCCTTGGTCGAAATGATATTATAAAATATAGGAAATTTTTTTAGAATTTTGGCTCATTTTAAAAACGTTATTAGTGTCAACTGAATAAATAAATGTCAAAATTTTGTTCAATGCACTATGAACAAATATTTTAACTGCGTTTGAGTATGGCTAGATAAGGTTAGTATCATCAAAATTATGCAGTTCTAGATCTGTCTATTCTGAAAAACACTCCAGACTTTTTCCTTGTCCTAACATATTCCACAATATACCATCTTTCAGCAAATTGGTCATACATGATGGAATTACCCAATATACTTCACGCCAATTTTACAGAAAAATTTGATCTGTTACCAAATAGTATGGATAAGTTGGAAAAAAGCCCACGAACTTGAAATATTTCTAAAAACCTATAATATTAATATTACTTTAACATCAGAATGTCTATAATGGTATCGGCTATCGGGCCAATAGCAGTATAAGGTAATCAAATCATAAAACCTCGAAATAATTCAAGATGTAATAATTTAATTAGCCACAGTAGAGGTAAAAAAAAGAACTTTAAGAAAAATATTGAACTTTTACATTAGTTATGTGAAAAATAGTTTATTTTTTAATAACTCTTGCAAAAGTTCAATATTTTTCTTAAAGTTCTTTTTTTACATTTCTCTGTTTTTTTATGTCTTAATAATTTTTTTCTATTAAATGTTTATTATTTTCCAGTTCTTTGAAAAATTGTTCTTAACACAAATATCTAGCATGTTTCTAATCTAGCTTTTCGACTTCCTCATTATTTTCAAAACAAATTATTGGATTTTAACTTTTTCTTTTTTATCATCACATAATCTTAATATAAAAAAATGATTTATTGTTTCTTTTTATTATTTCGTCATAAATATAGTAATCTTGTTTTTTTTCAATATTTGTTTTAAATTGAGAATATTTTTGATATTCTTCATCTAAATAATTTTCCAATTTATATATTTCACCATTATATCAATCTTCATTGTATTTAGTAAATCTATTTTATTAATTTTGTTGCATTTTTCCATTCTTCTTCGATAATAGTTTTTATTTGTGAACTCATTTTAATTCTCCCTTATTTAAATAAAAACCAATTCCTTTAAAATAAAACTATGGATTAAAACCTATATTCGGTTTACACTTATTTTCAAAACTATGTATTAAATTTATTAAATATTTTGAATGTAGGGAATCCATTATCTGCATTTATTGGGGTTTTAAAATTGCTACTATCAAATGCTCCCTTATTAATTTCAGATTTTTCAATTTCATTAAAATCAATATCATGCTCTAAATGAACTATTTGTTAATCTGGCTTATTACATTTACATTAGAACCTCAAAATTTTAATATATTGAAAGTATTTTCCATTTCATGATAAATTATAAAATATTGTTTCTATATCATTTTAGTAAAAAATACCACAATAATAAGAATTTTGATTAAATGAAATGTTTAAAAGAAAACGAAGATTAATAAATTATGCCCAAAGTAATAGAAATATTAATTCAAAAATGACTAAAGAAATTACTTGACATGGAAAGTATAATAAAGATAAAACAATATACAACTTTGTACCTCTCTATGGATTTATCTAAACTTGAAAAATTAACTTATTCATCATAATTTTACACAAAACATATAGAGCATGATTATATGAAAAATTAGGGGTACTAGACTCCTCCAGTCCATTTAACTATTTCGAGTAGCAACATCAAAAAACTTAAATTTCTTAAAAATTCTTCTAGAAACTTCATATGTAAACTATCAACACATTTCTGGAGTAACAGCTGTCAATGATAGTGAAATTACTTAGTTTTTATTGCAAAAATGCACAGATATTTTTGAAATTTCCCCGATAGCAAGTCTTAATTTACATCTCGGAAGTTTATAAAAATGCCTTGTAACAAAAAAAAAGGAAATATACAGTGAGATAACAGAAATTTAAAATGAAAATTTTGAAAATCATTAAATCCTACTACTTTGCAAAAGCAAACATAATGATTACTGTACGTTTGTTATTAAAATAATATTAATATTTTAGCAAAGAGTTAAAACTAGATGGCTCGTGGTAATAATTTGCAAGTCACCGAATGCTAATTAAAAAGATTGTCAATAGATGACGCTGTTTCAAAAAATGACTGTCAGGCATGTTGGTTAAACAGATTGTCAATAAATGGTGTTTAAACACTTGAGACATAATGTACATTGTTATTAATTTTTCTAGTGAAAATGATAATGATACTATCTTCATTTTTGCTTTGATATATTTAGAAAAAAATAATTATTTTATAAATAGATTCGGGTATTTCTTTGATAGCGGAAATAAGAACCAAAAATTGTTCATATTGGTCTATATAGCAAATAAGCAATACATATTAGTGGCCTCTTGATTTTATAAGTTTAATGATAGGTTGAAATTAATGAGTAACTATTGCACAAGATGTAGTGGATAATTTTGTGAAATGATTCAATATTCCACAAGAATTTAATTCTAATTTGAAAATTAGTTTCGATGGAATTAGTTTT
The DNA here is from genome assembly GCA_039881145.1 of Druceiella hillmani. Classification (NCBI taxonomy): domain Eukaryota; kingdom Metazoa; phylum Arthropoda; class Insecta; order Lepidoptera; family Hepialidae; genus Druceiella; species Druceiella hillmani. The sequence continues at coordinate 10,708,335 of JAYKKI010000030.1, read as the reverse complement.
AATGTCTTAATAATTTCTGGTTTAACTTTATTATTAGTAGCAATACTTTCTATTTTTATAAAAAGTAAAAATAGTGAATCAGTGCTTTTTAGTTTAATAAGTTTTATTTTTATAGCAATATTTTTTATTTTTCTTACGATTTTCTTTCTCTTTGGATTTAAAACTTTTACTTTTAAGCTAATAAAAAACTTGGTAATTTAACTAATATTACTGGTAATTTTCTAATAGCTTTTTTACCATGAATGCTAGCTGAAATATTTGCATTACTTTTACCGATAGTATTGCTATATAATATTGCTTCTAAACATAAATCAAACGTACTAATAATGTCTGTGCCTAAATCAAAAGCAAGAAACCAAATGGAAATAATAAAAAAAGAAGTAAAAGAGACTGTAACTTTTCCTGGTGTGATGAAAATATCCGTACCTCAAAACTCAGAACAACCGATAAAACTGTAAGAAACTAACAACTCTATTTTTCAGGAATAACCAATCCAAGAAAAAATAATTAGTAACCCTCCAACAGAAACTTTTCTTTATAGTAACCACAAATTATCATGAGCACCAACACAAGGTGCTTATCACGCTGAAGCAGAGCCACCTTGTTACGCTTACTAGTCCTAAACAAGAACCTATCAATAATGAAGAAAAAGCAGTCGCGGAAGATATATCAGTAGCTGTACTCACAACCAGAAGACCAAAAAGCACTATTAGTCTTACTATTCAGTCATAAGAATGAAAGGGATAGGTGAAGAAATAATAAGTTCCAAATTTTATTTGAAATATAATATTTATATTTCAAAAAAAGATGGTTTTTGCAAATATCTAGTTGATGAAACTGAATTGAAATAAAATGAAAGTAACGTCCAATGCTTCTAATTATTCCTTTACTCACATTAAGCTAGATAAATCAAACAATATATATGTATGATCTAATCGAGATGGTATTTACAAATGTTTAACTGGGGAAACTGAATTTAAAAAAAAAGGTGGTATGTAATTAAAGCAAATATCTTATTTTACAATATGTTAGTTTCTTTTTAAAAAAATATTATGTTAAGACCGCTGCATTTAATGATTCTCACGATAAAGAAATTTATAAGTGCTTAGCTGGTAAAACTTAATGTACTTTAATTGTTTTTAAATCAAAAGTATCTATAGAATTATACAGATTTACTAATGAAAGTAAATTCAAAGAAATTTTATTGTTAAGTGATAATTTTGTTCAAATGAATAATGTAAAATTTCTGTAAAATAATGTAAACTTCAAATGAAAATGAACAATGTAAAACTTCAAATGATTAAGTAATAAAATGAAATTTAAATCTATGACAATAGAAAGAAATTACACGCCAAAAAAATAATGATTGATAAAAATAACAATATGTCTGATACATGCTGATAAACATATTTATATTTGATGAGAGTAATAAGGTCTATGCTCAATTTAGCATTGAGATTTATAAATGTTTCGCAAAAGAAACTAAGTTTAAACCTGTGACAAGATTGTGAAGATTTAGTACAGACATAAAATTTTATTCCAAAGATAATATTTATATGTTTTTGCCAAAAAAAATTATGCTTAAGATGGTTAATATTGATAATCAATTTGAAGTAAAATATTATTTTCTTGCTTATGATTGAATAAGAGTAAAAAATTGGTTATGGTAATTTTTTGAAATATGAAGCATTAATCATTAATAATGGAAATCAAGATAATTTTTGAAAATTATTTTACAGAATTATTATTACTCTTTCTAAAGTGGATAAAACTGATTTAGGTGGTGGTATTTTGGAATCAGATTATAATACAACACTAATAGTAATAATTTACCATTTTCAAAAAAGCAAAGAATTTTTTGAAACATTACCACAAGGTCAAGGTAAAAAATTGTCACAAACAGAATTCATTCATAAGATAAAAGTGATAGTATGGGAGTATTTGCTCAATAAAAGGTGAAGTTATTAATTCAGTAATAGCAGTTGTACCATTAACTGATATTTTACCTGGATTAGCAGTTTAAATTGTTGCAATTAAATTAATAATAGCAACAACTGAAGATAACAGCTCCTGTTGTTAATGCAAGTGTATCTATTAATCACAGTAATATGTTCTTTATTATATGCTGTTGTATGGTTAAATTGTTTGGCAATATGAAAGAGAAATAGTATAACTTTTAATAAACAACTTAAAAAATAACAACAAAATTAGTAAAATAATTCTTTTAAGTTAAAAGGAACATCAATATTATGTTATAAAATTATTAAGCTGTTGATGTAGTATTTACAGAGGCGGCATCAAAAGAAACATCAGATGTTTTATAACTAACTACTAATTGTATACCTCCTGCTCATGTTGCTGTAGCATCAGTTGACTCCATCTGAGAAACAATGTTTTAACTCGGTTAACTTAATTAACACTGTAAATTGTTTTTCTGCATCTGTTATTCAAGTAATGTTTATTGCTGCTCCCTTTTTAGGCCTTCAAGCAATAGGTCCATTTTTTATATAAATATAATATTAATTTTTTGCTCTAAATTCCTTATCCATTTCTGTAAGTCCAGTAGCAATAACACCTGCTTTATTGTCGAATTTTAAATTAACACATTATACATTGGAAATTGCGACAAATTGTAGAGAAGGCTAGAAAGTTTAACATTGCCCTCTATATATGCTTCGTCGACTTCAGAAAAGCCTTCGATACCGTAAAGTGGTGGAAACTGTGGCTAGTCCTTACGGAAATGGGTATTCCGCATCATCTTGTACAACTGATTATGCCTCTATACGAAGATGGCACAGCCGCGGTCCGAGTAGACGGTATTGACTCCGAACGCTTCAAAACGCAAGCAGGTGTTAGACAGGGCTGTATATTATCTCCTCTTCTCTTTAACATATACACAGAATACCTAATGCGTATAGTTCTTGAAGATTGGAATAAGGGAATATCGGTGGGGGGTCGGAAGATACCAAACTTGAAATACACAGATGACATAGTGTCAACAAAAGATGAAATCGAGTCTCTCCTACAACGACTGGAGACCACAGCATTGGAGTTTGGGCTTACAATCAATCGCGATAAGACAAAAATGATGATTGTAGATCGTGCTAACAATAACCAACCAAACATCCAAAATATAGCAGGATGCCAGGTAGTGAAGAGCTACGTATATATGGGCTCCACTATCGCTAATGATGGAGGTTGCGAGGATGAGTTTCGAAGACGTTGCGCCGTGACGAGATCATCAGTGGAAAAACTCACAAAGATCTGGAAAGACCGGAGAATAACCAGAAACACAAAGGTTCGACTTATGAAATGCCTGGTCTTTTCGATTTTTCTATATGGAGCTGAGACGTGGACGCTGAGGATGCAAGACCGCCACAAAATTAACACGCTGGAAATGTGGTGCTGGAGGCGTTTGCTTAGGATCCCATGGACCACGCACCGAACCAACGTTTTGATCCTCAAGGAACTTAATATCAAAGAGAAATTATCGTCGACTGTGCAATTGCGAATCCTCAAATTCTTTGGACATGTCACCCGTAACGAGGACTCCATGGAACGACTGGTGGTGCAAGGCAAAGTCGAAGGCAAACGATCCCGCGGACGCTCTCCGACACGGTGGACAGACCTAATAAAATCTGCGATGCACTCCAGTGTAAATGACTGCTCTCACTCCGCAAAACACCGAACTACATGGCGTCACATCGCGAGGGCGGCAGTGGCGAAGGAACCGGCCGAATCATGATCACAACCACTCTGTCAAGAATGCACGACTAAGAAGAAAGAACATTGGAAATTAGTTACTTTTTTGTTTTTAGCCAAAATTGTGATTGCTATTAGCACAAATTTAACAAATTTTCCATCTTTTACTTTAACTTTTAATATACCAGTAATTAAATTAACAAATGCTGGATTAGCTGTGTTATAATCTTTTAATAACTTACTACTGTATTAATTGTTGTGTTTAAAACTTCTATCACTTCAGGTAACACTATCCTTTACACTTATATCATGTGCTGCTTGTTGTGCATAATAAAACTCTTAATCTCTAATTATACTAATTGCTCTAACAAATAACCATAAAGTTATAATATTTTCAATACTACTGATAATATCAAAATTTACAGCAGTACTAATATTATCATCAAAAATATGTCTCAATAATACATCAATTTAGTAAAAAACTCTCTTAATGCTGAAAAAACTCTCTTAATCTGTCAAAACTTTACAAACAACACCGTAAAGTACTCATCTAGAAGTGTTACATAAATGACCAAAAAGTATCATACCAACTAACTTGTTCATACACAGGGTTAAAAGGACTATTTGGTGGTACTACATTAATATATTGGACAGGAAAAATATTAGTTTGACAAAAAAAATCAAAGGGATAGGCATCAGTCGCAACTAAACCAAATTTAGTTATCAACTGTTCTAAATCAGGAATACGAACGGAAATATTAACATAATTGTATAAATCTTGTTTATAAGTTAAATTATAAATTTTACCATTAAAATCATGTTTAATATTACACTCATAACATAAAAATCTATAATTAAAAACACCAGTAAAAGAAACAAAATTTAAAAAAATTAAAATAAAACTTAAAACCTTAAATATAGAAACTAAATGGTTTTTGTATCTCAAAATCTAAATTAAAACCTAGTAGAAATACTAATTTCATTACGATTATCACCATGTGTAAAATAAGGTTAAACATATTTAAATAAGCTTTATCTAAATCTTGTTTATAAAAATTCAAACACCACAGGCCGAGCAATATGACTAAGTACGTCCCTAAAAAACTGAAAAATATAATAATCCTTATCTGTGATAGTCGCTTTAACTAATTTTAAATCCTGTTGGTCAACATCAAAAGAGGCAGAATTTCATAGAATAGTTGTTCAGTCATTGAAATTATTAGATTCTACATGTTTCATCTATCTTTTGTAATCTGATAATCACTTTCACTTTACAATGAAAAACATTTCAGCAAACTTTAATTTGGTTCTTTAAAATTACCATACAAATAATTTAAAGTATTAGCTACTTGAAAAATCACTTTCTCTAGAAATCAACTGTGACAACAGATACAGATTTCCAGTCCAAAAGTGAAAGATTTGTAAATAAACCATTTCGACAGTTTTTATATTTAAACTGTTTCTATTGTATTCACTTTAGTAATATAATATAGATTTATTTGCAATTTGTGATTAGAAAGTATAATTTTTATTGGTATACACATGTATGATGTATACAGTATATTTAGATCATATAGGTTATATATTATAGTTTCGAGAAATTCAAATAAGAAGGGTGAAATCTTTCAAATAATGTAAAAATTTAATTGTTTGCTAAAGAAATTTCTTCTCATATTTCCTTCTAGATTTGAGATTGGCAGTCTTAAACGGCTGGCACATTTAAAAATTCCAATCAACTCCACCCAACTCTTTGTTCAAGAAACCAACTCTCTGCTCGTAAATCACACTCGGCTAATCTTTATAAATTTTTATTAATCTATTGAACAGTGCATACGCTGAGATACTAACAAATTATTAAAATAACTTACAAAATAATACACATCATTATACAACACACCAAAATAATATACCAAATTTGACAGTACAAAACACACAACAATAGAATAAATTTAATACAATACAAAATAATGAAATAATTTTACAAAATGCTAAGAGTTTTGCAAGCAATATTTGTGATTAAAACGTACTGTGTAATGCAGTTCATGCGCAGTGGTACAGTTACCAAAAAAATATGATTGATATGTTAAAATTTCCTAAATCTATATAAATATTGGCATAACTAGGATGATATAAAGACTATTGTCTTTCAAATGTTTCTATTATACAAGCTGTGCACGCATGTTAATTCATATTGTCAATACGTAGATACATATTGTTTACACCTATGTACATTTATGTATGGCCTCTTCCATATAAATATTATTAGATAGGAAAACACAATCAATTACTTATTTAAGCAAAGAGCTACTTCTAATTTGGTCACATATAACATAGATTAGAATCTGTGTGAACAATGCACGTAAATTAAAAACAATATCTTGAGCTGGCCATTAGTTTTTGAGCCAGCAGAGCAAAAAGTCAGACAGATGGTCAGATGGACTTGCATTAGTTGTCTTAAAAAAAAGGAATAATTTAATTTCACCGAACATACATCTCGGAATGTTGAATAAAAGCGTACAGTACAACACAACAAAATATTATAATAACACTATAACTTATAGTGCTATTCCTTATCTTACATTTTTTTTGATGTTACGCACTTGAATATATTGTGTATAAGTCTCGGTTAAGGATGAAAATAAAAATTATTTATCAAAGATGATATCAGTGCTAATCAAATGAAGAGATAAATATGAGTGTATTTTTACATGAAGGTTACACTATTGTCATTTGAGTAATGAAGTGTACAGACTAATAGGGATTAACTTCTATTTACACAATGCATATTGATACAGTGTTCACATATACTGTGTGACTGTGTGTCTGTGCGACTGTGTGACAGTGTGACTGTGTGACCATGTGTCACTGTGACTGTGTGACTGTTTGATTGTGTGTCACTGTGACTGTGTGTCTGTGTGACTGTGCGTCTGTGTGACTGTGTGACAGTCTGACTGTGTGACAGTGTGACTGTGTGACTATGTGTCAATGTGTGTGTCTGTGAGACTTTGTGTATCTGTGTGGCTGTGTGTCTGTTTGTAATGTGTGACTGTGTGTCACTAAGACTGCGTGTCCGTGTGACTGTCTGACTGAATGTCTGTATGACTGTGTAACTGTGTGTCTGTATGACTGTGTGAATGTGTATCTGTGTGACTGTGACTTTGTCTGCGTGACTGTGTGTCTGCGTGACTGTGTGTCTGTGTGAATGTGTGTCTGTGTGACTGTGTGTCAATGTGACTATGTGTCTTTGTGACTGTGTGACTGTGAGTCTGTGTGATTCTGCGTCTGTGTGACTCTGTGTCTGTTTGACTGTGTGTCTGTGTGACTCTGTGTCTGTGTGACTGTGTGATTGTGTGTGTGTGTGAACGGTGACTATGTGTCACTGTGACTGTGTGCCTGTGTGTCAATGTGACTGTGTATCTATGTAACTGTGTGATTGTGTGTCCGTGTGACTGGGTATCCATGTGACTATGTGTACTTGTGTCTGTGTGACTGTTTGACTGTATGTCTGCATGACTGTGTAACTGTGTATCTGTATGACTGTGTGATTATGTGTCTGTGTGATTTTATCTGTGTGACTGTGTGTCTGTGTGACTGTGTGCCTGTGTGACTGTGTGTCTGTGTGACTGTGAGTCCGTGTGGCTTTGTGACTGTGTGATAATGTGTCACTGTGACTGTGTGTCTGTGTGTCAATGTGACTGTATGTCTGTTTTTTTTTTTTTTCGGAGGGGAAAAATACTATTACGTACCATGGCGTCTAGGTGTTAGTGACCCCGTATGTCGGACTCGGCCAAGACTGGCCTATACCGACTAAAAAACCGCTTCTTCTTCTTCACCTTCTTTATCCCCATGGTGTCACCCTTAGGCATTTTTTCACGGGGGAAGGGCTTAGCCTTATTTTCGAGCTATCTCATAATTGTGCTTGGCTGCCGCTCATTCGAGCTCTTTCTCTATCCTGGATGCGTAGTTCTATTAGCACTTCCATCGCATACGTATTTGTTGCGTCCCATGCCTCCTTTCCCTGTAGCATTACAGATACAACATTGTCTGGTACAACACTACAATTTAATTTTGATTCCCACTTCCGCCGAGCCACTGATAATCGAGGACAAACAAAGAATACATCCTCTGCGTTTTCGTTACTGCCTTCGCAGATGGGACATTCTGGGGAATGATCATGCTTGAACCGATGAAGATATTCTCGGAAGCATCCGTGCCCTGAGAGCTTCTGCGTAAGGTAGTAATTTACCTCTCCGTGTTCGCGGTTCATCCATTGATCCACTTTGGGTATGAGCCGATGAGTCCATCTCCCTTTACTTGAGGCGTCCCAGCGAGTCTGCCAGTGACGTATACTGCTTTCTCTTTCCTGACTCCTCAGCTCAGCCCGCGTCAAGTACGGGCTTTCTTTTCGAAGGTAGTATAGAGACTTCCGTTCCTCAGCTAGTATATCTATGGGCATCATCCCAGCAATTACACCCACCGCGTCTTCAGAGACAGTACGGAAAGCACTAGCTGTCCGTAGTGCGCTTAGCCTGTAGACCGATGTGACTTTACGCCGGTTATCCTGATTGGCAAGGGCCAATGACCAGATAGGATCTCCATACATTAGTACTGATGTAACTACAGATGTCAGCAAGAGTTTCCTATTTTGCTTGGGCTCTCCAACGTTTGGCATTAACCGAGACAAATTTGCCACCACTTTCGTTGCCCTTGCTGCAGTGCATTCTACGTGTTTCTTGAAACTAAGACGATTGTCTATCATTAATCCAAGATAGCGAATGTACGGTTGCGTTGTGAGTGTATGGTGGCCAACCCTCAGTGTCATTTTCTCAGTTTGCTTCCTGCTAGTAATGAGGACAGCTTCCGTTTTATGCTCTCCAAGTTTGAGTCCCACTTGGTCCATCCAGTTTGGTATGACTGCGTAGGTTTGATCAAAAGCCCAGTTAATTTCTTCTACATGTTTGGCGACTATTAGAACCGCGATATCATCCACAAATGCGACAAGACGAGGATGCACTCTTTGCGAAGCGTGGCTTTTGTGTCATTCCACCAAAAAACTGGAGGAAGTCTATTTGGACAACGTTTTCGTGGCATAGAGGCGTCGCAAGCTGACACAATTTTTCTGATGACAACCGTTGCTTTTCCGTTAGCATCATATCTCTGATCTGTGGGCTTACCATCCAAAGCAATATGGAATGTTTCGAGATCAAAGCCATTAGTCTTCCATCCGATTGTATTGCTTCTCTTGATGAGCACCCTAGGTATCGTGTCCAAAACTTCCCAATATATTGCTTGGTGATCACTAGCCGTATAAATTTCTGTGACTTTCCAAGAGTTGTTACCTTTTGCCAAGTTCATGCTTACGAAAGTTAGGTCCACGATAGAACTTGCATGTCCTTTTATAAAAACGGGTTTGTTTCCACTGTTGAGTAGCACAACATCTAGGGACGCCATAGTTTCTAGTTGTGCTAATCCTCTGGCGTTTGTCCATTTCCCCAGTCAGTTGCCCACGCATTAAAATCACCTGCGATGGCCACAGGATAGTGATTTCTTACGTCGTCTGCGAGTCTTTCCAGAAAGTCATTATATTCCCGCAATGTGAGGCTAGGCGGAGTATAACAGCTGTATAAATGTATTTCACCTAGCTTGGCTCTTACAAATCCAGTTCTTGGAGTAACTTCCTGGCAAAGCTGCAGGTTGCAAAACCATACCAGCTTTAGACCCAGCATCAGTAACCCATGAGTTATTATTTGGGACTTTATATGGTTCTGAGATTAAGATTAGATCCAACTGTAACTCTCGGGCCGTCTGCTTAAGTAAATCTTGAGCGGCCTCGCAGTGATTGAGGTTTAGTTGGAGGATCCTTAACATCATCAATTCTTCCGGACCATCTGAAGTGCTGCTTGGAAAGCTGGGCATTTACTGCAGCCTGCCATGTGGGCAGAATTGTCTTTTTTGCCATCTTCAAGGCAGAGTGCACAGGAAGCATCTTTTGTACAGTTCGTAATTTCATGACCTTCTCCACATTTCAGGCACAGCTGAGATCGGTCTATCGTGCTTGTGCATTTACTTGACAAGTGCCCGTATCTCCAGCATTTGTAACATTTCGTAGGCTTTTCTATCCTCCTTACTCTGCAATTCACAGAGCCTATCTTAATCTTGCCACGATCATCAATGATTTTTGTAGCCGTTTGCTCATCCACTTTAATGGTGGCTGTCTGAGCCCCACCATATGTTTGCCGAAAGGACCTAATTGTATTTAGAGTGATACTGTTGCCTCCATTGACAGCCTTCTGTAGTGCTTCTAATACCTCTAATTTAGTGGTAGTTTCATCCAGGTCTTTAATTTCAGCCGCAACTTCTGGGACTTTACTTTCTACTATTGCCTCGTGGCCAAGGATATCAGCAATTGTTTTTTTTATATCGGCTGCTTTGTCATTATTACTCTTCGTGAGGACAAATAGCATGTCTCCTGCCATAGTTTTGCGTATTTTATCCACATATTGGCCCACTTTTTCCGTGGCCGAGTCTTGCTTTACGCATTTCAATATGTCGGCGTATTTTTCTTTTTCCTTGGGGCGTATAAGCACCGCATTAGCCCTAACATTAGGTTTCTTCTTTTTTAATCCTTTCTTTTGCACCCTTTGCCATTCGGATACGTGTAGTGGTTATTCCTCTTGACTGCTCAGTGACGGTATGGGAATAGCCTCATGTTTTCTCTTTTTCGTAGCTTTGCTCACTCCCTTAGGTGAAGTACGCACCTTTCACTTTATTTTGCGGATTTGCTGAACTTGCGATAAATCCATTTCCGTCTCATCCTGCGTTTCAGTGTCATTCATAGTCAGCTCTGAATATGTTCTCGGAAGGGGTGAATTAGTCTGCGTCTCTGCATCTGAGGTAGCAGTGCGTTGAACCTCAGGACTAGTGTTTTCCAACCTCAACGAAATCTTCTTGAAAGAACTGCCTAATGATACTGTGACCTTTCTTATTTCTCCATTTACATTCATTTTCGTCTTAATGAAGTCGGCCAAAGAATTAATCAGCTGCTCATGCCTTAGTAACATACTTTTTAAATCAGTTTCCATACTTTGCTGAGTATTGAATGGATGACCTCTCTTCTCCTTGTTTTGCGTTTGCTCTGTTAGTTTTGTTTTGTTCGAATTTTTTTCCATACTGTTCCCACGAGAACCTAGGGAATCACTAAGTCCGCATCGGCAGAGCCCCGGCTACTGACGTAAGGTCGCATAATTACGCCCGGGGTGGGACTCGGTACCCCCAGGGAAGCGCTCACGACGACCATACCCTGTCGCCTTCCAATCCTGGGCACGCTAGACCACTGACGTCGGGTTGTGTTTTGTCCGCGGGGGCTATTTTATTTCACCCCTACCCTGTGTCGACAAGGCGAGCCTTGGGCTTGCCGCTATTCGCAACCTTGGGGACGCGCCGTGTAGCAGCACATTTCTGCCTACGGACTGTGACTGTGTCTGTGTGACTGTGTGTCTGTGTGCCTGTGTGTCTGTGTGACTTTGTATCTGTGTGACTGTGTGTCTGTGTGACTCTGTGATTGTGTGTGTGAGACGGTGTGTCTGTTTGACTGTGTGTCTGTGTGTGCGTCTGTGTGTCTGTGTGTTGTGTGACTGTGTGTCAGTGTGACTGTTTGTTTTTGTAATTGTGTGTCTGTATGACTTTGTATCTGTGTGACTGTGTGTATGTGTGATTGTGTGTCTGAGTGACAGTGTGACTGTGTGACTATGTGTCACTGTGACTGTGTGTCTGTGTGACTATATGTCTGTGTGACTGTGTGTCAATGTGACTGGGTGTCTGTGTGACTGTGTCTGTGTGACTTTGTCTGCGTATCTGTGTATCCGTGTGAATGTGTGTCTATGTGACTGTGTGACAGTGTGACTGTGTGACTATGTGTCACTGTGACTGTGTGTCTGTGTGACTTTGTCTGCGTGACTGTGTGTCTGTGTGAATGTGTGTCTGTGTGACAGTGTGACTATGTGACTATGTGTCACTGTGACTGTGTGTCAACGTGACTGTGTGTCTGTGTGATTGTGTGTCTGTGTGACTCTGTGTCTGTGTGACTCTGTGTCTGTGTGACTGTGTGCCTATGTGCCTGTGTAATTGTGTGTGTGTGAGACGGTGTGTCTGTTTGACTGTGTGTGCGCATGCGTGTGTGACTGTGTGTCTGTATGATTGTGTGTCTGTGTGACGGTGGGACTGTGTGTCTGTGTGACTGTATGTCTGGGTGACGCTGTGTATGTGTGACTGTGTGATTATATGTCTATGTGTCAGTGTGTGCGTCTGTGTGGCTGTGTATCTGTGTTTCTTTGTAAGTGTGTGTCTGTGTAACTGTGTGTTTGTGTGACTGTGGGTCTGTGTGTGCGTCTGTGTGTCTGTATGTGCGTCTGTGTGTCTGTGTGTTGTGTGACTGTGTGTCTGTGTGACTGTGTGTCTTTGTAAGTGTGTGTCTGTGTAACTGTGTGTTTGTGTGACTGTGGGTCTGTGTGTGCGTCTGTGTATCTGTATGTGCGTCTGTGTGTTTATGTGTCGTCTGTGTGCCAGTGTGTGTCTGTGTGACTGTGTGTATTTATGGCTGTGTAACTGTGTGTCTGTGTGACTGTGTGTGTCTGTGTCACTGTGTGACTGTGTGTTTGTGTGTCTGTTTGTTTGTGTGACTGTGTGTCAGTGTGACTATTTGTCTTTGTAAGTGTATGTCTGTGTGACTGTGTGTCACTGTATGTCTGTGTGACTGTGTGTCTATGTGACTGTGTGTATGTGTGACTGTGTCTGTGTCACTGTGTGTCAATGTGGCTATGTGACTGTGTCTGTGTGACTGTGTGTCTGTGTGACTGTGTCTGTGTGACTGTGTGTCTGTGTGACTGTGTCTGTGTGACTGTGTGTCTGTGTGTCTGTGTGACTGTGTGTCTATGTGATTGTCTATGTGTGAGACGGTGTGTCTGTTTGACTGTGTGTCTGTGTGACTGTTTCTCTTTGTAAGTGTGTGTCTGTGTGACTGTGTGCCTTTGTCTGCGTGACTGTGTGTCTGTGTGAACGTGTGTCTGTGTGTCACTGTGTCTGTCTGTCTGTGTCACTGTGTGACTGTATGTATGTGTGACTGTGTGTCTGTGTGGTTCTGTGTCACTGTGTGACTGTGTGTCTGTTTTTTTGTGTGACTGTATGTCAGTGTGACTGTGTATCTGTGTGACTGTCTCACTGAATGTCTGTATGACTGTGTAACTTTGTGTCTGTATGACTGTGTGAATTGTGTGTCAATGTGAGTGTGTGTCTGTGTGACTTTGGGACTCTGTCTGTGTGTCACTGTATGTTGTGTGACTGTGTGTCTGTGTGACTGTGTGTAACTGTGTGTCTGTGTGACTGTGTGTCGTGTGACTGTGTGTCAATGTGACTGTGTGTCTGTGGGACTGTGTCTGTGTGACTGTGTTTGTGTGACTGTGTGACTCTGTGTCTGTGTGACTGTGTGATTGTGTGTGTGTGTGAGACGGTGTGTCTGTTTGATTGTGTGTCTGTGTGTGCGTCTATCTGTCTGTGTGTTGTGTGACTGTGTGTCAGTGTGACTGTGTGTTTGTGTGACTGTATGACAGTGTGACTGTGTGACTTTGTGTCACTGTGACTGTGTGTCACTGTGACTGTTTCTGTGTGACTGTGTCTGTGTGACTGTGTCTGTGTTACTGTGTGATTGTGTGTCTGTGTGACTGGGTATCTGTGTGACTGTATGTCAGCATGACTGTGTAACTGTGTATCTGTATGACTGTGTGAATGTGTGTCTGTGTGACTGTGTGATTTTACATGCGTGACTGTGTGACTGTGTGATTTTATCTGCGTGACTGTGTGTCTGTGTGACTGTGTATCCGTGTGACTTTGTGACTGTGTGACAATGTGTCACTGTGATTGTGTGTGTGTGAGACGGTGTGTCTGTTTGACTGTGTGTCTGTGTGTGCGTCTGTGTGACTGTGTCTGTGTGACTTTGTATCTATGTGACTGTGTGTCTGTGTGATAGTGTGACTCTGTGTCTGCGTGATTGTGTGTCTGTGTGACTGAGTATCTGTGTGACTGTGTGACAGTCAGACTGTATGTCTGCATGACTGTGTAACTGTGTGTCTGTATGACTATGTGAATGTGTGTCTGTGTGACTGAGTGATTTTATCTGCGTGACTGTGTGATTTTATATGCGTGACTGTGTGTCTGTGTGACTGTGTGTCCGTGTGACTTTGTGACTTTTTGTCTGTGTGACTGTGAGTCTGTGTGACTGCGAGTCTGTGTGACTGTGTGTCTGTGTGTGTCTGTGTGTCTATGTGACTGTGTGTCTGCGTCACTATGTGCCAGTGTGTGTGTTTATGTATGTGGAAGAATTTAACAATGATTCAGAACATTGTAAAAATTTCTGCAAATTTCTGGAACTTTTTGCCAAATCTGGAACTTTCATATTGGAAATCACACATTTTCGAGGTCAACTAATTTCAACCCCCATTTCTTTCACACCTTTGTAGTTATCGATGCATAACTGCCATTTATGCATCGATATATATTTATATATATATATATATATATATATATATATACATATTTATATATATGTATATATATATACATACATATATATATATGTATATATATATATATATATATATATATATATGTGTGTGTGTGTGTATATATTATTTACCGATTTATTAATTAATAAATCTTCACAATACATATATTACAATGTCCTATATTTGGAATTTTTTGACACGGAGAATTTGGACACCTATAATTGCAATCGATTAATTATTCAATGTTACTTGTGTTGTTATGAATATTTTAATTTTTATTCTTCCCCATAGAAAATTTTCAGCTATGTGTCAACACTGTTTACTTGCGTTTTATTGGGTAATATTATAAATAAATCAATGAAAACTTGATAAGCTTTATATCGAAGTTTTTATCGATTTTTTTTGTCACATTATCTAATGTTAGTTGCATGGATTCTCATTACAGTAGACGTTCATTGTCAGCGCCAAAATGTCAAATTGCCTCATGAACGTCGTGCATAGCCAGTGCAGCGTACTAGTATAGTAGATGTCAGTGTTTAACAGAGATGCCATGAAAAGGTACGAATAATTTGGGCTCTTCGTTTATCTTCTGTTTGATCCGATCATGGGACGAACCTACGCTATTGTCACTGCTTGTTTTATGCCATTATGTGAAATGCGTTGGTGGATTTTTTCTCTTTACGAAAAATGTTTATCATCATCAAGTTATAAAAAATGTTGCTTTAACCCATGCTGCATGGTTAGATCAAAAACTTCAAATTGTTTGTAACATCTGATGCATTGGTCTTGTTATAGTACAGCTTTATAATGGAATATACTCTGATAGGAATAAAGGCTCTAAATTTCTATAGTTTTGTCCAATATTTGGCTGTTCAGCCAAATTTATAAATTTGTATTAATACTAAACATACTTTTCATCACAAATTTAGATATTACATAATACCTAAATTTGTGATGAAAAGATATAGATGATAGATAGCACAACGAAACCGCAGAGAATGCTGCTAATTCTAACAATACTCAACTCAATAGGTGAGTATTAATTATGCTGCGACATTAAGAAAGTGAATATTAAAGAAATATCAATAGGAAAAACCTGGAGCATACAAAATAATAAAAACTATAAATAGTATTCTATTTATAACTTCTAGTTATTTTGATAATCACTCAATACACTATAATCAATTCAGGTTCTGTAACAGGTTAGAACAGGTTCTATAAGCGTTGGTCAGCCCCAGCAGCGGTGGACGTTGCGATCTTAGCATCACCCGTCTAACTTGCTGGATCCCGACACACCAGTCCCCGACGCACGGAGTCCAACCGACGGCGAATAGGACAATATACCTAGGTATATTGCCGTATAAATCAGTTTGAAGGTTGAGTTATTTAGCCCCCAACCATCACCGGCAAGCCGGGCCATGGCATATAAGGCAAGACCTGATCCCCCTGAACCCACACCGATCCTAGCGCCGGCCATAACCACAGACGGCTCCCTCGCCAGTCTGCCCTTAAAGAGGACAGCTTTGGACATTTGGGGGACAAAGCTAAACTTGTCTTTGTGCCCCAGTCACATAGTCTGGCGAAGGGTTGGCTGCCCGGTTCTCTAACTCTCTACGGCTCGCTCCTCCGACCAACAGCAGAGTATCATCCGCATAGGCGATGGTCCCGCATCCCTGAAGGGGTATTGCGAGAATGCCATCGAACATGGCGTTCCACAAGATTGGTCCGAAGACCGAGCCCTGCGGGCAACCCCTAGTCAACGTTTTCCTAACAACTGTATATCCGTCCTGCAAAAAGACCACCCGATCGCAGAAGTAATCCATAATTAGCCGGCGGAGGTCCGCTGATATTCCCCGGGACTCCAACGAGGACAAAATGGCCGGCCACCAGGCATTGTCAAACGCGCCGGAAATGTCCAAGAAAATACCGAGAACGTATCTGTCAAGGCATGCATCAACCCAAGACAAGGCTTAAAAATCGCATCCGATGTGGAAAATACGGAGAGGAAACCGAACTGATTCTCCGATTCCGGTGAATGAGATAGTTGAGCCAATAAACGCGTCGCCAGTACACGTTCGAGCAACTTCACGAAAGCTGGAAGGACCGTAATGGGTCTATAAAACTTAGGATCGCTAGGCGATTTCCCATTACTTTTCGGTATGACTAAACCTCTCCACTTTTCAAATCTTCGGAAAGTGGCCCGTACGCAAGCAGCGGTTAAAGAGCGCAAGTATCTCATACGCCGCGATTTTCCGTGCGGCTTTAACGATCCTGTTATCGATTCTATCAATGCTTGAAGCCTTTTTCGAGTCAAGATCCTCTATGATGACGTCTAATTCAGAGTGTCGCAGTTGTGGATCAGAGCTGCTGAAAGTGACTACGGTCGCTGTAGACCTGATGTTTCTCTGTTCGACGGTGTCAAGATCAGGGTCGTCATCAGGGAAAAGTGATGTCAGAAGATACTGGAGGGTCTTGCGAATAATCCCCGGTGTAACTCCCATCGGTCCTCTTAAGGGCGCTAAAAACGAAAAGTTTCAAGGGGCCCCGTACACTTCTGTATACGGCACCACAGGGATCCAAATTTCCTACACGGGTGACAAAGTTACGAAAATGAGAGCGCCTAACCCACTTAATCTCTCTATTGTAGTTACACCGGGCGTCTACTAACCTCTCTATTTTAGTTGCGCTCGAAGCACCCGAAATTCCATTTAAACACAAATTAATTTTCACACGGTTTTCTAAACATGCGCGTGGGAACCTGTCTTTTCGCATGTGTACAAGACACATCCTTACGCCCCAACGGCCATGTGTCAGGTAACTCACATGCTCTGCGAATTGCTCGCAGACCACCACGAACGCCGCGTTTTGCGTAAATTTGTTTAGTGCAGGTTGCCCTCGAAGCTCCCTAAACACTACTTAAACACAAATTAATTTTCACACTGTGTGTTATTTAATATTTGGCTTTAAAAACAATTACTATCGAGTATTTAGAACAATATTTATAAACACAAATGAATTTGTGCACTGTGTTTTAATTAAAATTTGATTTTAAAAGCGACCACTTTCGCGAATCCTAGGCGCGTGTTCTCAACACGCGCCTAGGATTCATTTCTAGCGTACTTGTACACGTCCGCACACGCCAATAGCAAGATGTCAACTAACTCACGCGCGATGCGAACTGTTCGCCGACTACTGCCAGTCGCCGCGTTTTGCGTAAGTCTGTTTGTTGCATGTTACGCTCGAAGCACCTGAAACACTATTTTCAAACACAAATTAATATTCGCGCTGTGTTTTATTTAATAGTTGATTTAAAAAATAATCACTATCGAAAATTCTCGGTGTTCTCAGCATGCGCGTGGGATTCTGTCTTTTTGCACTTGTACACATCATTAAGCACCAACGGCCAACTGTCAGCTAACTCACGCGCGCTGCGAACTGCTCGCAGACAACCGCGAGCTCCGCGTTTTGCGTAAGTTTGTTTATTTCGAGTTGCGCTCGAAGCTCCCGAAACACTATTTAAACACAAATTCATTTTCACACTGTGTGTTATTTAATATTTGGATTTAAAAAAATTACTATCGAGTATTCGGAACAATATTTATAAACACAAATCCATTTTTGCGCTGTGTTTTAATTAAAATTTGATTTTAAAAGCAATCACTTTCGAGAATGGCCGGTGTCCTCAATATGCGCTTAGGATTCTTTTCTAACGCACTTGTACACGTCCGCACACGCCAATAGAAAAATGTCAACTAACTCACGCGCGCTAGAACTGCTCGCCGACTACCGCCAATCGCCGCGTCTTGCGTAAGTCTGTTTGTTGCGTGTTACGCTCAAAGCAACTGAAACACTATTTTCAAGCACAAATTTATTTTCACAATGAGTTTTATTTAATATATGAATATAAGAAACAATCACTATCGAAAGTTCTCGGTGTTCTTAGCATGCGCGTGGGAATCTGTTTTTTGCACTTGTACACATCCTTAGGAGCCAACGACCAACTGTTAGCTAATTCACATGCGCTGCGAACAGCTCGCCGACCACCGCCGAACGCCACGTTTTGTGTAAGTTTGTTTATAGCGGATTGAACTCGAAGCTCGCGAAATACCATTTAAACACAAATTAATTTACACGCTGTGTTTTATTTAATATTTGAATTTAATAACAATCACTATCGAGTATTTTAATACTATTTTTTAACGAAAATTAATTTACGCACTGTGTTTCATTTAATATTTGATTTTAAAAACAATCACTTTCCAGAATGGCCGGTGTTCTCAACATGCGCCTGGGATTCACTTCTTATGCACTTGTACACGTCCGCACATGCCAATAGCAAAATGTTAACTAACTCACGCGCGCTACGAATTGCTCGCGGATTACCGCCAATCGCCGCGTTTTGCATAAGTCTGTTTGTTGCGTGTTACGCTCAAAGCAACTAAACACTATTTTCAAACACAAATTTATTTCCTCACTGCATTTTATTTAGTATATGAATTTAAAAACAATCACTATCGAAAATTCTCGGTGTTCTTAGCATCCGCGTGGGGATTCTGTCTTTTAGCTCTTGTACACATCCTTACGCGCCAAAGACCAACTGTCGGCTGACTCACACGTGCTGCAAACTGCTCGCCGATCACCGACGAATGCCGCGTTTTGAGTAAGTTTGTTTTTTGCGGGTTGCGCTCGAAGCAACCGAAATACTTTTTTTAAAACCCAAAATAATTTTAACACTATGTGTTATTTATTATTTGAATTTGAAAACAATCACTATCGAAAATTCTCAGTGTTCTCAGCATGTGCGTGGGATCATTTCATACCCCACTTCTACACATCCTTACGCGTCAACGGCCAACTGTCAGCTAACTCACACGGGCTGCGAACTACTCGACGACCACCGCCGGACGCCGCGTCTTACGTAAGTTTGTTTATTGCGGGTTGCGCTCGAAGCAACCGAAACATTTTTTCAAACACTAATTAATTTTCACACTGTGTGTTGTTTAAAATTTGAATTTAAAAACAATAACGATCGAGTATTCATAACAATATTTTTAAACACAAATTAATTTTTCAAATAAATAATTAATCCGGTACAAGTAATCTCACTATTACTTGTACCGGATTTATGTAGGTCAATAATTTTAAGTTCTTGTTCTTTAGAATGTCCCTTAGTGTTATTTATTTTGTACAGGAAAATAAATAAAATTTAAAAACTTTTGATTGTTATTAGAACTAAACTTTTGCAGTTTTCAGTAGCATGTTTCCAGGTCAAACGATTTTTAAGGACCATTTAAGACACTATTTAAGTTTACTGTCTAATAACTTCATTGAAAAAATAATTGCACTTTAATGTTTAAATTTAAAATAATTCCTTAGATAACATTATTTTGGTTTTATAACCAGTAAATATCAATATTGTTTATGCCTTTTTGGTACCGATAGGGATTTTATGCTGAAATTCAAACAAAAAAAGAAAACGCAATAGAATGGTAACAGTTGTATTGTTTTAGTAATATAAAGAAAAATGGATGTGGTCAAATACTTTTGAGAGGTAATGTATGTGAATCTTGACCAAGTAATATTTAGTGACATAACCATTATTCTGACGGTGTAGTACGGTGTAGTGAACTAAGGAACATTCGATGTAAAATTTCTTTTGTAAGTCTCAAGTGCAATTAAAATATACCTTCTCATTTATTTCCAAATGCGGTTTCCTTTCTCCGATAAAAGCACCATGATAGGCTTTTGTGGGAATTTTCACCTGTTTTTGCTAGAAACCGAATGCCATACTATTGCCATAGAGTTAAAATTTCTTCAATTGTCAATCCTCATCAGTGATGTTAAATAAATATAAATATGTTATTTGACGTCACTGAAAAGGTTAAGTCAGATCGGATATTGATATTCTTGGTCTGAATTTATCCGTTTTTTTTTGGAATGTATTCCCATAGCTGAAATATATATATAGTAAGTAGTGTTATCCATTATAGTACTATATATCCATTATAATTGTGGAAAGATTTTATCTCTATATTCATTCACAATAAAATTTTATAAAATCTCAATCACAAAAGTTTGTATTGGTAATAATTTAAGAAATTATTATAATGGTGACCGATGATTACAGTGGAAAAATCAGCACAGACGCTTGATGCAGAATTATCTCAATGTGAGCCATTGACAGTCACTTGTGTCACGTTAGATAATGAGTACAGTTCCTGATTGAAAACCTTCTGCTACAATTTACATATCTGCTTATTGGTATTAAAGTAAAAAAACGCTACATCAGAAATAGTTCGCGAACGAGAACTACATGAATAAATGTGCATATTACTGTGACTATTTTCCTTTTATAGAGGCTATTTATGGGAAATAAGTTTTCTAAATACATAATCTTAAACAAAGTCATAAATCAATTAAAAACCATATATTTTCCTGTGAGAGATAAATAAAATTTTTATCTGTTTTGCAACTTTCTCTCACTTAAACAGCATTTTTGAACCCAGTCTTATGGGAAATATGTTTTCATAGTTTAAATCAGTGCTGTTTCATTTCTGCTTAGTATAACTATATCGACAAGTTACAGTAAAAAAATTCATTTTTCCTTTTTTCAGGCTAGGTTGTTTTCTGTAAATCTTTCCTTTGTAACTAATAATTTTTTTACACCGTGAGGTAGTCAACCTCACACCTAATCCTTTTATTCTGAATAGTAATCGTTTTGTTTTCATTAAATACTATCATTAACTTTTAATACACTTCCATACGTTCAATAAATATTCATTTTTTCATAATTTTTTCTAAAACCAATATCTATGAAAGAAATTTGTTAATACTGTAAACAGAAATTCAGTTATAATATTTTTAATCCTCATTTTGTTTTACTCAAATGTAAATTTAAAAACTGTTTTGTTTCTCTCAGACGGGAATGTTAAACATGTTTTACAAAGTGTGATGCAGCTGATGGAGAACCCGTCAAACTATTCATTTCTTCACGTTGGACTGCAAATTGATCCTGAGGTACCTCGGTTTATCTATAACTTACATCATAGTTCTCACCCCGTTTTGCAATATTATGATGTACTAGTTAATCTTTGGTTTATGTTTTTCCCATATGTAGTTTTGTTGCACCGTTTTTCCTTGTTTGGGATTTTTAGCTACTCATATATACTAACTAAATATTTAATAGGAGTTAATAGCTTTAGCAATCAGTGATATATGGAATATAGGCTGAGCATGTAGTGTGTTAAGGAACAATACTGAAGAAAATAATGTTTATTACCATGAGAAGCAGAAAAACTGTCCTAACATGATCTGAGTGCAATGTATGGGGGTAAAGTGAGACTGTGCTACATGATGACTGATCATAATTGGGAAATAATGAAATCAAGCTCTACTGAGTAATAATCACGATTCGGTTAAGTTAGGTAAAACTAAAGAGTTATGTAACAAATGCAAAAAAATACTTACCAATTAAACTTTGACCGACTGCTTAATAAGCTAAAGGGGTCTCAATATTTAAATATATTTAAATTACATTAATATAATTTTAATTTTAATTTATTTAAATTACATTTAATGGCATATATTTAAATCACATATATTGTTTAGAAATTATTTAAGTGTTGGTTTGTACATTTCATTGCTCAATATTAGTTAGGCATATTTTTATGATGGGAACAGTGCAAAATACTATCACCTTTATTTTACTATACTGGTAAAACAACCAATTTTTTATTAATTTGCTTTGTTAATATGGATGAAAACAACCAAGAGATTTCATGATGGTAAACTTGCTTGATTAGCATTAGTATAATAGATTGTAACGCACCATATAATAAGATATTTTCAGTCACTCAATTGTCTATGTAATAAACATTTAGTTCATTATTAGGTCATGCGATTTGTCATACATGTAACTATATTATGGCCTCCAGTAGGTCATACAGCAAGACAATTGTCCTTTTTTTAGTAACCAAACTGTAACAAGTATATCTTATTACTACCCGAATTGTAAATTCTCCGTGATGACTGATGGATCAGATACAAAATTTGTTTTGATAAATTTTGTAATATGCCAGATTATATTTTGACAATTAAAAAATTAAGCTGTTGCACACGTGTGTCGAATAACTGACACAAGAGAGATTAAATCTTGCTCTGGAATAATATTCTTTAATGACACAAGTTTACTCCATAAAACATTCTAAGGTTAGATATTGATGACTTTTAAAATTATCCTAGTAAATTATTTTAAATTTTTTCTCATAATGTGGATAAAATATACATAAAGTGGCAAAAAAACACTCCGATTTGATTATGATATATGTGTAAATTCTAGATCATGTGAGTTTGGTTTACATGGAGTACATATTAATTTATCTGTTCACCAGATCGTCCCAAATGTTCTGCAAGAGTTTGATTTTGTTTTATACGCATTAAAAGATTTTGTAGCAGTTGAGGGGTAAAACACTACTTTTATCAGAAAATAATCCAACGTACTTCACAGTTACTTTAATTTCTCATTTTCTGTACCACAACTTGCATTATCTCAGACGAAATATAAGTAACTTGATTTGGAAATAATAGTTTACTAATGGCAAGGTCAGTGTCAATTGGAATTTTTCATAGGATTTTTGGAATTTATTTTCACTGACTACACAATACTTAATTAGTTTTGAACAGACACAATAACACGGATATATAGTTCTTGAGGAAAAATTTTAATTTTAATAAAACTGCTTTATCTACAGCATACATTTTGCGAATTGTACAATAATTGAAACATATCAAGTAAAGGTCTTTTGTACAACTTACTCTATATTGGTGTACTGTAGTAATAGATTGTAGAAGTCGCTATACTAAATCTCTGGCGGTGAAATTGATACCTAAGACTGGTAAAATAATAAGTTATGTTCAGAAATATTTATTTTATGATTTATTTTTAAAATCATTTCTGTGTCATGGCTTTATACCTTTAGCTTATATTATTTTCACTTGCTTAGAATATTTTTAAAGGTTAAATAATACGTATCGGGATAGCATCAAAGCAGTGTATTGATATCATATATTTTCATTAAAATATTATTCAGTAATTTTTAGTGAATTCAGTAAGAAAATGCAGAATATAAAGAATTTACACACCTATGGAAATCTAAATTGAGTTCATTTTGCATTCTTATAAATGTGCAAATTTTTATATATACAGAATATATAATAAATAGTATATAAGAATCTATATATAAGATTTCTCTTATTTAACTGATATAATTAAGAAAACATAACTTTAGAAAAACGTAATTTAAAAAGTGTTATTCAACACGTTTGTATTATTTATAGTAATCAACTAATATTGTTTGTAACATCTATATATGTGTAGTGTAGTGTTAAAAACATTTCAATAATACATAAAAACAAAGAAAGTGTGTAGTTTTCCAATAATTGACTCTTCTATTCATTTGTAACATAACTTCTTTATTTTCAATGACATTCACTGCTTTCTGTAAAAAAAAAACTGCACCGATATTGACAAACATGTTATAAAATTTTTTTTCTCTCGTTTTCAAGTGTTCTATATGTTTTTTGCATCATCGCTATTCAATGCTCCTATTTACAACTGGTTTAATGAGTTTAAGTACAGACATCAAAATAGAAAAAATAATCTTCCAGATGTTAGTTACATGAGGGCAAAAGAGACTGTAACCACCTTTCAAATGGTTGTGATACAAACACATAAAATATTTGTGCATTGATTATAAGACAGATTATTTAAAAAAGAACACCTTAACAAGAGCAGTAAATTTTATATCTAGTTTATTTCTGATAATTTAAAACATTTATCGCTTCCTACAAGTATTGTGATGTTTTACTGTTTATCGACAGTCGTAGATAGCGTTCTATTCATGTCCTCATATGCAAGCTACATATTCCGTTAATGCAAATGGCAAATTCGCAATGAAAATTAGAATTAATAAATAATAACTAAAACAGAAACATTTTAAATACATACCATTAGACACAATTTAAATGTTTTGTGAATTTGTAAGTAGCGAATGTATATCTTCATATATCAGTAGGTGCAAAGAAGTTAATAGTATGCACAAGTATTGATGCATGGAACGCAATCAGCTTTTGCTTCCCATTCAATCAGGTGTAAGCTCGGACAAAAGCCAGTATTAGTATAACGTTTATAATTGAAGGAAGTAATAAATTTTGACAACTATTATCATAATTTATTATATACACAGTAACTCATTATATAATAAACTATGATAATTATAATTAAATCATAATTATTCATCAGAATTCTCATTGATCAGAAATTGATTTCAAAATTGTGCTCTTTGAGATCACATATATAATTTATTTGATGTTAATATGTACACAATTAAATGAAACTACGTGATGTAGTATTATTTCTCCTTTCTTTAATTTCTTTACCACGACCTAGGTTTCGTTGTATTACAACATCTTCAGGTGGGATATTAGCAAAGAAGTTCTACTGGGTATTATGACTGACATTATAAATAAAATAGTAACCACAATCAAACCCCATTGCGGACATTACACGTTGACCACTCTTTCGTATGTGAATTTTCATGAAATGTTTCCTTAATATGAGCATCCTGAAAGACGGCATATGGATAATCTCATAGTCTAATGTTAGCATCGAAATGGTGATAATTTTGAGTAACGTATTATTTTCTCTTACAAATCTATCTTGGAAAAGCGTAAGGGTACTGGGGAAGCGCTGGTTGAATTTATTAATAAGATTTTATTAATAAGTGATAAATTCTTTTATTTCGTCATATCTTTTTAATCAACAAATTACCATAATAGGCTAGTTACGTATTGCATTCCACAGATACTCAAAAATATATCTTTAACCATAACTGTTTACAAATATAGTTTATTGAATTACAGTTTACAAACAAAATTATAATTATTACAATTAAAATCAAGGTTAACAATTTTGAACAATGGTAACTCTAAGACAGTGGCTAATAGACTCTCCCCGGCAATTGCTCGGACTCTATTTTAAAGCTCTCCTCTGCTGACGCTTGCGTTCTGAAAAGCTTGGTTTTATTTGATGTTTTTTGCTGACTTGCTTTTTAGTAATATGATGTCTATCGGATGTTGGTAGATTAATAACGTTTTAGTTGTGAGTTAGCTTAGCATTTTTCTAACTTAATTTATATTATGTTTATGTTGAGTTGCTTCTTAGTAATTCGGTGTATTATAGTTATTTAACTCCTCCATCCCTTAGATGGGATTATATAAGGGATGGAGGACTATGTTGAGATATCAGCCCACACGACATTTTTTGGAACAGGTGCAAGTGGAAGCGGAGGTGGTACAGGTGTATGAAAATTTTGTTCCTCTTGATTTTGTGCAA
This sequence comes from Druceiella hillmani, assembly GCA_039881145.1. NCBI lineage: Eukaryota > Metazoa > Arthropoda > Insecta > Lepidoptera > Hepialidae > Druceiella > Druceiella hillmani. The sequence goes on along the minus strand of JAYKKI010000030.1, from coordinate 10,682,685 downwards.
CACTGTTGAATCTCAAATTATCAACTTCAATCCCAGGAGGATTTTGGAGCTGTTTCCCTATTACCTCTCACGTAGCAAGCATGGAAAAAGAAGGTGGCTGATGTGGTCTGAAATTAATAAACGATGTAATATATCAAATAATTTTAGTGTTGAGGAAATACTAGAAATATTTAAATATTTAGATTGATTTGTGCACCCATTTCAGAGAACCTAAAGACCCACTACTGAGAACAGATATCACGTTTGAAAAACGTCTTGAACAGCAGGTAAAGTGATAAAGTGGTAAATAAAGGTAATTTCGATATCACTACATTTTTGTAGTAAGTGCCTTTTACAAGTATGTAAATATAATAAGTACGTATTACTGTTACAAAACGTCCGCAGCACGCACACATACTTTTCGGATGTTCAGTTGTGTTCCAACAATGCTTTATAAGATATAGAAAAAATTCCTTAATACTTTATATAACTCAGGACTGTCTGCTATGAAAAATATTGTCTCCTATACCAGTTTATATATACAGTATTATATTTTTACGTATGGCAAATTTCAAAGTTTCCAATTGCGATATAAACGTTAATTAATTAGTAACTACAGTTTCTTTCAAAAGCTTTTACCACTATATAAATATTTACACATTATTTTGGTAAAAGTTGAATAAATAAAATCTAATGGTTGTTGTATAAAATGTAGGCTGAAAGTTTAAAATCACACCAAAACATGAACACTTTTTCTATAAATATTAATTAACTTTTTATATTTGCCTTTGTGTATTTAAAAGTTTTACTGAAAACCAAAATCTATTAACATTAGACATAATATTCGTAAAACCTTTTGTAGAGAGCCTTCAAAGTCAATGAATGAATATATGCTTGTCAAATGTCTATATACTTTTATTTGGATAAAATAAACATTCTATAAATATATATTCTCAGAACGCGACGGTGATATTAGTTATTTTTAACTCGGTGTCACCGAAAGGCGAAATAAAAGTAATACACAACAAACCTAAATAATCAAATAGGTGACGCTATTACGTCAAATGACAATTTGTTTGGAATGTCAGAAAAAAGTTTATTACGTTTTGTGTTAAAAATATTGTGTACCATGTACAAATATAAAATATTCTGTTTTATATTTGTACACGGTACAAATGTCTGTTTTATTACGATTATTGGTTTTATATTTGTACACGGGAATGAAGAGATCTACTGAAAATCCTTTCAATTATACTTTTTTTTGGCAATTGCTACCAATTTTACATACACAAACCATCACAACACCTTCAGTGTAGCTGATTGTGCATTAGACGATTTTGTAAATTCTGTAAATTTTATTATTGGAAAACTCACTTCACCCGTTGTTGCCTTTATCAGCTGTGTTAGAAAAATCAGAACTGTTTTATTTCTGCTTAATATTACTATGTCATAGGCAAGATAGGGCAACCCAAAATTCAATTCTTCTTTTTTTCAGTCTGGTTTGTCTTCAATAAATCATACCTCTGTAACTAATATTTTTTTACACCATGAGATAGTTAACCTTACATTCAATCCCTCCATTATGCGTAGTAATAGTTTAATTTTCATTAAATACTGTTATTATATACTTGCTATTACACTTTTTTTATTTTCAAGAAATATGCAATTTTTCACAATTTTTTCTAAAACAAATATTTATAAAAGTAATTTGTTAATACCACAAAGAAAATTAAATTATAATATTTGTTTTCCACATTTCATTTTTTTCAAAGATAAGTTTGAAAATTGTTTTGTTTATTTCAGACGGGAATGACAAACATGTTTTACAAAGTTTGATGCAGCTGATGGAGAACCCGCCAAATTTTAAAGTATTCAGTTTCTTCACGTTGGACTGCAAATTGATCCTGAGTTGCCTCAGTTTATTTACAACTTACATCATAGTTCTCGCCCAATTCCGCAATATTAAGGTGACTAGTTAATCATTGGTTTGTTTGTTTGCAATACGTAGTTTGTATTGCACTGTTTTTTCTTTTGGGATTATTTGCCACTTATACATACTAACTTAAATATTTAATATGAGTTAATAGCTTTAGCAAACACTGATAGAGGGAATATAGATTGGGCATGTAGTGAGTTCTGGAACGATACTGAAGAAAAGAAAGTTTATTACGATGAGAAACAGAAAACCTGTTCCAACATAGTCAGGTTATAATATATAGGGATGAAGAGAGACTATGCTCTGTGGTGACAGTATAATAATTTTGAAATAGTGATATCAAACTCTACTGAGTAATTATCATCATGAATTGGTTAAGTTAGATAATACTAAAGAGTAACATAGTAAATATAAAAAATAATTACCATTGAAACTTTGAGCCACAGGGGTCTCATATATTTGAATTGCGGGACACTATTTAGCAATGGTTTATGTGTCTGTTCATTCATTTCATTGGTCAATAGTAGCAAGAAAATCTCAAGAGTAATAGTAGCAAGAGATCTCAATAGTAGCAAGAAACATACGTATCACTGAAACAGTATGAAATATTATTTGACTTGTGGTATGACACTCAATATTTAAATAAATAATTTTGCATTGATAATACAGATGAATATGACCAATAGATTTTATAATGGTAAGCTTGCAAGATTAGCATTAGTATAACATATTGTAATACACTGTATATCTCTCTTGTATTTTCAGCAAGTCAATCGTCCATGTAGTAAAGCTTTAGTTCATTAGTAGATCATGCTGCTTGTTACACACGGGACTATATTGTGACCTTCAGTAGGCCAAACAACACCATCTTTTCTACTTTTTTTAATAATAGACGGAGTCAACAAACTGTAACTGATGTCTCTAATTGTTAATTCACTTTGAGGACTGGTTGATCAAATGCAAAATTTATTTTGATAAATGTGTTAAGATAGCAGATTATGTTTTACCATCAATGGGTTAAGAACTAAGCTATTACACTCTTGCATTGAATAACTGACATGATTGAATCTTGACATAAAGTAAAACATTTTAGGATTAGATAATGATAGCTTTTAAAATTAAACTAATAAATCCTTTTTAGTTTTTTCTCATAATGTGGATAAAATCTACATAGAGTGGTAAAAAAAGCACCCTGATTTGATTATGAAATATATGTAATACTAGGTAATGTGAGTTTGGTTTACGTGGAGAATATATTAACTTGTTTATTCGGCAGATCGTCCCAAATGTTCTGCAACAATTCGAAATTCATTTATATGCATTAAAAGATTTAGTAGCAGTTGAGGAGTAAAATACTATTTTTATTAGAAAATAATCCAACGTACTTCGTAGCTACCATAGTTTCTCATTTTCTATACCACGTCTTGCATTATCTCAGACTGTATATAGCTAACTTGGTTTGTAAATACTAGTCTACTAATAACAGAGACAGAGTGGACTGATATCCTTCATAGGGTTTTTGGAATTTATTTTTACTAATTTTACACAAAACCTAAATTAGCTTTATTCCTATATTAATTTTATTAAAAGTGCACATATTTTGTGAATTGTACAACAATTGGAGCGTACCAAGTAATGACCCTTTTTTCAACTAATTCTATGTCAATGTACTGTAGTAATGGGTCGTAGAGGTGGCTATACTAAATCTCTGTCGAGATGAAGTGGATACCTAAGAATGAAATATTTTTTCTATCTTTTCAGCGTCATGGCTTTATATTTTAAACTTACATTGTTTTGCTTGCATAGAATGTATTAACAGTGCACAATACATATCTTCACAGCATCATAGGGGTGTATCAATACCATTTTCATTATAATATTATTCAGCAATGTTCAATGAATTCGGTAAGAAAATCTGGAACATAAAGAATTTAATAAGGGAAAACACAGAATAAATAAGAATTTACCTGCTTATGAAAATCTAAATTGAATTCAGTTTAGGTTTCTATAGACGTGTCAATTGTTGTATATTCTGTGCTTTCTATTATTTAACAGATTTAGTTCGGAAAAGCTAACTTCAGAAAATACGTATTATTCAACGCATTAATTAAAGGGTATTGATGATAAATAAAAATAATTGTTAGCTTGTATTAAGTATTGACTAAATTATTTGTTTATATTTTTACTTAAATCACAAAAAACTTATTAAAAATTTTCAAGGTTTAAGCTTTGATATTCATTTGAAATTTTGGTAGTGCTGTGATAATTATTTGTTTTCATGTACTCTTTTTACGTCCTTCTCTATGGTGTCCGTTGCCAAGAAAACTGCTATAGACTAGTGTATGATGGTAAAGCTCTATATAAACTGTGTAAGATGCTATTAGTGCCGTTTGGTGACAAATTAATAAATATTTGGTTATATTGTTGTCTTTTTTTGGTGTGAATTATTGCACACCCATAGCGAATGTACTGCACTCAACTAATATTATTTGTAATGCCTAAATATATACTTGTTGAATCTGTAGCTGTTCAAATTATAAATTATAGTTCTTTTGTATTTTTTTAATGAAACTTATATTCTAATTAATAAAAATATTTATCTTTCTCTTCGTAACTGATTTTATTCTTATCCCCACCATACTCTGTAGTATCAGTTACTTCTTATTTTATTTATTTATAAACTTTTAAGTATAATACGTATGGCGGACTTTTAAATATATAAAAAATATTTCCACCATTTGCAAATGAAGTTTACCAATTTCATATTATTTTTTATGACAAATTAACAAGTGTTCTGAACTCACTTCAACCATTTAATCAAATTTGAAACTTTTCATTGTACTATTTATCTTTTTCATACTTAGAATATTATTCTACATATTATCACTTTCATAATTCATATTTCCTGTAAAATATTTATATAACATTTAATAAATGGTAAGTAATATTTATAAAATCACACACAAGTAGTATGTTTGTTACCAAAATAAAATACTCTTAAGTTATTACACACAGTGGAATTTTTGTAAGGATATTTAATTGCACACGCTGGATATATAACTATACATCATTACACTCATTTGTGTTTAGATTTAACGCAGTACATTTTTTATTTTCTAATTGCCATTAAATTTGATCAGAATTGTTCAATATACCTAATAATTAAAAAAAGGCATAATTACTTAATCAATAAAACATAGGTATTTATTATATTATGCAGACCCATTAATTTTTTGCACAAATATTTTTTTTGCCATTTCTCACACAGACAAATTTTTAAATTGATAATGTAAGACTTATTTCTGAGAATTTTATATTTTTTAACTGATTACACTCGTAAGTACACCCTTAAGAAATATGAAATTATTTTAAATTTGTTTTGTTAAAAAAGCATTCATAAAAAATTTTTAAAAGTAACGAATTCATAAGTTCTTCTTTCTACCTGAAAAGATATTTAACATAAGTTAAAAAACAGGATTTACAATGCTCTTTACAAATATGTGTCGTGTTGTGATCCATTTTATTTTTGTGATTTCTGTTACTTAATATTATTCTTAATCATCATTTCTTGTAACTTTTTCCGATGCAGTTTTCGAAGTTCAGCCATTACATTAATGTGTTATGAGTAGCTTTGTATTACCCACTTAAAATACAACATATTTTTGGTAACGGTACATGTTAATCTGCGAAGTTTTAATTCATAAGATTTTGTAGTGAAATTGATATGGATGTCAAAAGTTTTTAAATTATTATTAAGAAATATCATCACACACAAAATAAAACCAAGGTATTTGAACCGGCTACATATATCCAGGTAGAACGCAAGAACCACACTACAGTCGAGAAAAGATAAGAAAGAAGATGATATAAAGCGATGACAGAACAAACGACAATAAGTTGAATGTAAGAAAAAATAAAAAAGAAACGCGGTATTAATAAGATAATGGGGGAAAACAATAGATAGGCGTAATCACGTTGAATATTTGAACAGAGATAAACTGACAAAAGGGTAAAGACAGTAGGATGGAATGCAATGGCGAGTAGTGCTTTTTGGGTGGGGCAAACTCCTTAAAGTGGCACATATAAAAAAACATTTATTTAATATGTTCATACATATACATCAGGTGAAATATATTTTTATTTTATTGTTAAAAGTGTTCTTATTTATCTAATTCTTGCCAGTTTAATGCTTCTTGCTTCACTTTCTTACTAATTCATCTATTAAAACAAATGGTATGGAATTGTGAACCAAACTAACACATTGAGGATCGCTGCATAAACGCTTTGTTTTTTTTGTCTAAATATCCTGTTATTATTATTTTAATAATATTCTTATTGTTATTTTATGGTTATTGTTAAATTACTTAGATCAGAAGAAATGCAATTTAACACTTATGAAAATTTCACTATTTATTAGTTACAAGTTAAAAAACATGCATTAAATACAATACATTTTACAAAAAATAATTTTTGCCTTCAATTACTTCTTTTATTGAGTTATATTATTCAGAATTATATTATTCTGAATGACACAGCCCATGTAGCATTATTTTATACCGTTTTAAACTTTCGTGATGAACAAACATGTTCACCATGATGAACTAATAAAATAAATACAAACACGGAATGGGAATAACAATAATGAATTCGGGGAATTAAATTCAATGACAGAATATAATATATGTTTTTATCAAATGGAAAACTAGAAGTTTTTAAGAAAATTAATTTCATTAAAGCCTGTTTACCTCGACTGACACTTGTACTGACCGATCTTTACAATACACACACAGTGATTCTGTGTGTGTGATGCATTAATAGATGAAACAATATAAGGGATTGTTTCATTCTGAATAAAATAAGCTATGCAAAGGTAGCTTATTTTTTCCCCAGGAATCAGCGTATGAAATGGTGTAATCAATTTTAGTTTCTTATAGATAACTTTTGCGATAGGAATTTGCTTGTAATTTTGTAGTTGCAGAATAAGCATGAAGTTTGTATGTTTCACCTAAAATTATGTGAAGTTGCAATGACCAGTTTGTGCATTCAGGCTCCAATCATTTCGTGAACTTCATTTGAATATAATCCCTAATAGAGTGTAGTGTTAGAAGTGTGAGGTTATACATTGGTAGATAGAATTATTAGGGCCCTGTAGGGCATTATGGCCAAACTTCTGACAACTTTAATTTTACAACAGAAATATTTTAAAAAACTTATAGTTTCCAACTTTTATGTACTTATTTAGGATAAAACTACAACTATCAATGATTTATGAATGACAATGATTATAAAAAAAACAATTTTTTTAACTATAGAATAGGGGTGAATTAACAATAAAGAAGTTTTTTTTTCTAGAAATGTTTATATTTCCATTAGAGCAGGAAATTGCATGTAAACAATGACGTATGTTACAATTAAACCCATGAAGCTAAGAATCGAAGAGGTTTTCAGATATATTAGTCTGTAAATTGTCCCATATTATTCATTTCAATGAATTCACAGATGTCCGTTTTTTTTAACATTGATCTGTAAAAAGAAAATTGAAGCTGCTCATTTTGTTTTGTTTTTATGAATGTATTTAAAACATGAGTCAAATGTTTTTTAAAATAAACTTTTTGATACTCATAAACAAAATATTTATGATTTTTTATCCTTTCCATATATTTTCGCCAAAAAATGTATACATGTGATGGTCATCATAAAATGAAATGTAGTATAATCTGCTATCAGCAATCAGCTCTAGAAATATGAGGGCTGTTCAAAAAAACAAGTGAGTTTTTATTTTTCTCAAAAAATGTTAATTTATTCATCAATATCTATTTTGTCCCCTTCAAAGTAATCTTCTTATGTTTGTGCCTGCACTTTTTCCAATCCTCAAAGCACTTCTGATATGCACTTTTTGATATGAAGCCAAGTTCTTCTAGAGATACGGTCTTTATCTCCCCAATCGTGGGAAATGTTGTCCTTGTATGGATCTTTTCAGTTTTGGAAACAGAAAAGAATCAAAGGGGGCTAAATGCGGTGAATATGGTGGCTGCGGTATAATTACGGTGTGGTTTTTCATAAAAAAATTATGAACCAGTAATGATGATTGAGCATTATTATGTTGCGATATCTGTGACTGGTTTTTCCAAAATTTCGGGCATTTTCTTCGTATTGCCTCATGCAAACGGTACATAACTTGAAGATAATATTCCTTATTAATCGTACAACCTTTTGGCAAGAACTCATTATGTATCATGCCATTGTAATGGAAAAAACAGTGAGCAAAACCTTAACATATGACTGAATTTGGCACGCTTTTTTTGGTCTTGGCTCTTTTGGTTGCTTCCATTGGGATGATTGGGCTTTGGTTTCGACGTCATTACCATATACTCATGTTTCATCATCAGTTATAACCCTTTTGAGCAAATCTGGATCATCATTGATGTCATTCAACAACTCCTGAGCGATGCCCATGTGACTGTCAAAATTTAGTAATTTTGAAGCAAACTTCGCTGTCACACGCTTCATGCCCAAAACATCTGAAACAATTGCATGGCATGAGCCAACTAACATACCAACTTCCTCAGTAGCTTCGCTAATAGTGATTCAACGATTCTCTATAACAATTTTCTTCACTCCTTCAATGTTTTCGTCGGTTGTTAAAGGTTGGCATCGTCATTAACATCTTCTCGGCCTTCTGTTATAAACATTTTTTTCGCTCAATGTAGACTCGCTAAATGCTACAGTTAACATTTTAAGTGTGTATATAATTTTATTTTTAACACTAAATTGAATATAGATTCTTTGATCCATTTTTTTCTATAGCAAAAAATCGCCAAGCACAACTAAACACGTCAAACCTTATATCTCTCAAAGACAAACTAAAAATGTAATATAGGCCATAATGTCAGGATATATTGGGGACATATGTACCAAAATAATAAAAGAATAATTCGAAACTCCAATGTATGTAGATAATATGTGTGTTAATTTGACAAAGAATATTTAAATACATATGTTTAAAACTTATCCATATACGTAATTGCTTATATTTGTAATATTCATCTTAATATTGATAGTATTATATTACAATAATTTTATGTTTAATTTTTATCAAAATGTTTAATTTTTTTTTAATGAAATTTTTATCCTATCGGCATTGTAAATTTAATATTATTTAAATAGGGAGAAATAATTAGTGACACTTAAAGATTTAAAGATGAAACTTGGTGAGGAGTTACGTGTGTTTCTAATTCCTTGAATGGAATTGATTTAAGGGAATTTGATATTCTTGGAATACCTTATTTCATTTTATTTAAGAAACGCATCACGTTATCTCAAATAAGCATAGGAGGGCTTTTGAAATTCACAGAATAGGGAGAATATAATAGAATTTTCATTTTCAATATATTCACTTGCTACCCTAATACATTATTCCCATCTTTCAATTAGTTTATGTATACGTTCATAAAAAATATTTTATCTTTGTCCAAAAAGTAAGCTGAAACTGCATCTTTCACTTCTTCATCGCTTGGAAATTTATTCCCATGAAGTTCTTTTTTAACTTTAAGAATAGATAATATTTGCTGGGAGCCAGGTCAGGGCTGTAGGGTGAATGATCCAAAATATCGAACCCCACCTTATATAGGGTAGCCAACGTAACACAACTCTTGTGAACAAGTGCGTTGTCGTGCAGAAGAAAAACACTTTTGGTTGAATTTTCCATTTCTTTTTCGTTGCTCCAATTATGAAGACGCCTCCATCTTTATAATTTATCAACATTATCCCTTCTGAGTTTCAAAAGGCTGTTACCATGGTTTTTCCACCCGACTGTGACACCTTAATCTACTTGGGTGGTGGTGTGCCTTTTTTGTGCCACTGCATAAAACAGGATTATAATAAAACTTGTAATTTAAACTAAAAATGAGTCACTGAACTCGATACAGTTCATTAAAGTACTCTCACTAATGATCTAATTACCCAGTCTGCAAATTTGAAAACACACCCCCATAATTGCATCACTAAACAGTATTTTTTTTATTCAAGTTATTAGATTATAATTTTAAAGTAATTGTACTGAAGAATTAAAGCTTTTCATCTCTGTTCATTTTTTATTGTTAATAAAAATCGCAACTATATTGCTGAGTAATATAATATTTATAAAAATCACAACTATATTGCTGTGTAATATAAATAATTATTAACTTAAAGAAAGTAGAAATAATACTATATCACGTAGTTTCATTTAATTGTGAAAAGTTCTCTAGTCTTCAAGTCAATTCACAAATTGTTACTTACTTTAGTATTCGCTGCATATAATGCACTGTTTACAGATATGAATGTTGTCAAGAAGCTATTAAGGAATGCCAAAAATAAATGTAAATCATAAACAAATAATGTTTAAAATCACTAAAATACAAAATATTATATTATAATGTTTATTACCTTCCATAAATAGCACATTAAAATGCTCTTATTACCGTATAGAATATAACGCATAATATTATTATTTTAGTAAAAATAAATTAATGTAGGAAGAAAATTAGCCCACTATTTCAAGTATAGTGTGTGGCGATTGTGAGTGTGATTCTGATAATAATTGTTGTAGTAGCAAAAATTATTTACCTGATTACTGAAAAAACGGTTCACAAGCATACATAAATGTGATATTTTGGTGTAGAAACCTGTCAGCTGAAGGACACATTCGGAAACGGTCCCAGATGGGCATTCACATAAATACATTATATGATATTGACCTGGTTGATGTTGATGTATAAAAAGAAATATATTTCGTCACTGTGAAGAAGCCGAATGAGAATGTATTAAGAATGTAATGTAATAAAACCATCAATAATGCGAAACTGGATTTTTGGAATAGAAATTTTCTACAATTTGTGTGAAAATATTGTTTTATCTGATTTAACTGTGTTTTTGATTTACCTTGTGCTTTTAACTGTGAGTTAAGATATTTAACCCATAAAATATTGATCAAAACAACGTAACATAAATTTAATGCAAATGTAATTATATATATATAAATATATATGTATATATATATATATATATATATATATATGACGTAGCATCGAGTAAGTAGATCCATTTTCAAATGTTGTCACTTAGCCTGATTAAAAATAAATTAAAACGAGAGTGTGCATTGCCATGATTACGCCTTAAAATTTTTGAATTTAGGTCACAAATGAAAACCTTATATTTCCTGTTTCTAGTCTGTAGACTATTAATATTGACTCAAACATATTTAGAACTTCAAAACTTTGTTCAATATTTGGAATATTTAACTCTTCCGCCCGCACTATATTTAGCAATGTTGTTCAAACTAATGATGCTATTTCGCCTCTTGTCTAGCAGACTAATTTGTATAATTAGCCACATGAATTATTTATGACAATGGCAAATATTCTTTATGTAATTAGTTTTGTCTGTACAATTTGTTTCATTTATTAATAAAAAGCGGTTTAAAATTGAAGCTGATATTGTATAGACTAATTTATTTTCCTTACTTCACTTTCAATTAGGCTAAATGTGAATTTTTTCAGACTGGGATGAAAAGTAAATAATGTCACGAGTTAAATTGGAACCAGCAATTGAAGATTTATTTTCAGCTAACAAAAAACTTAATAGCCAATAAAGGATATAATATTTAATTGTGCTTTCACATTAAAAATATAGTCCACACCTAGAGCAAGACACATTTCAATGTGTACAACTGTTGCTTTATCTAAAATTACTATTGTTTACCTAAAATTAAACTTATTGCAAACACATCCTTAGAATTTGTATATACTAAAAAAACTGGTTAATTACTTGTCGGAACAAACACGAAATAAGATTCTGTTGTTCTCCGCACTACTAGCGAAAAGTTCCCGTGCAAACAATTTATAAAACTAAAAATTAATTGAAGCAAAAATATGTATCATTTTAAAAAATAAATTTCAAAGCGTTTTATTTCTATTGCAAAAAAATTATCAAGATACCATAAAATATCTTATTTCATAATGTAAACAAAAAGACCACTTGGTCTTTTAATTATATTATGAAATAAGATGAATCATTGAGCAAAAATGTAGCAATTTATTGAGAAAAACCATATTAACAAATACGTAAATGAAATAAAATTTTTTTTAATTCCTAAGAAGAGACACCCGCAGATTTTTTTTTAATTGGCTGTATCTTATTATGCCCTATAACATATATTTATAAGGAAATTGCCATACATATTAAATGAATCTGCTATTCATTTGGTACTCGTACATCACAGTAAAAAAAATTTAAATACAAATTTTCAATCCAGACCAAATTCTATGGTTTGAGTAATATTCACCCTTATGTAATATTGTAATTAACAAATTGAAAATACAAAGAATCACAATCCTTGAGCAAAATGTAATTATCTCTTTGATTAGTTATTTGACATATTATATAAATTTTTATTTCATTTAAATAAGATTAATAATTATGAATGTTATTTTGTTTCATCCGAATAATGTAAATGGTATGACATGTTGCAACATGCACTGCAAAATCAAGGGTATTCATGCATAGCTGACTCGGGTTTCACTCAGATTGTTAGGTTAGGGGGAAATTGAATAAATAAAAAAAAGATTATTAATGTTTAAACATTGGGTTTCATTTGAAAGGGTTAGTAATATAGAACCCAAAACTATTAATTATTTTTCAGAACTGCAAGTGGCATATCTCAGAGATCCGTACCAAAATTTATAAAAAGTGTAGTAACTCTTTCACTTCCCCCCCTTATTTCTGAAACTACTGAGCCAAAAGTCATGATGAAAACATGATTGCTTATCATCTAGAGTCTGATAGAATATTACAGGAAAACATATTTAATATAATAGTTTCATATATTGTAGCATATTTTCACCACTGAGAAAGATATAACAGACAATACATTTATATGATGGAAAATTGAATTTTAATATTTATAAATAATTTAACAGAATTTTATAGGTGCCTAAGTGCATATGGGACCCTTATAAAGCATATGGGACCCTCATAACCCTATTCATAGTTGACTGATTTTTAATAACTATTGTTTTATCTAAGTCATTTTGTTTAATGGTCTGAATATTTGAATGTGCTCTTTAAAATATATATTTATTAATATTTAAAGTTTACAAGAGTATGAACTATCGATTGGTGTAGATCTCAAACCATCACAATAATGACCAAAATAATATATGGCCACGTCAAATGAATATTTTTTGATATTACAAAATGACTTATTACAAGTATTTGCTATACACGAGAGCCACTATTTAATTTACAAAAACAATCAATAAAACTCAATGTCTATATTTATCAGCTAGAGTCCTTGATCACGTTTCTATGTGACACTAAACTAAAAATACACTAATAATATATGTGAACATTGTATCAATATGTATTGTGTCTATATAGAAGTTAATCGCTATTAGTCTGCACACCTCATTACTCAAATGACAATAGTGTAACCTTCATGTAAAAATAGACACAAATTTATATCTTCATTTTATTAGCACCGATATCATATTTCATAAAAATTTATTTTTTCATCCTTACTTAATTACAACTTATGAATGTGCATTCTAAATCAATTAATGAGCAGAGGTGATTTGAAGTTTATATATATATATATATATATATATATATATATGCACACATATACATATGTATTTGAGGAATGTATAATGGATATGATATAGAGAATACATGAATAACAAAAAGCCATACTTGCCTTGCCTGGATCGGAAACAAGATAAATCTGTGGAGAGGCAATATGTGTAATAGGATTATTTATTTCACACATTTTGGTCTTGCTTTTATGTACTTAGCAATTATTAAGATCAAGAAATGTGCTTTAAATTTGTATATCATTTTCCTTGTAAGGTGAATTCAAAATTATTATCCACATAGGATTATATAGCCTTTATAGAAAATTTTATCACAATTGGTTTTAAACATTTCACCATAAAAAGAAATAAAAACTTAAAAATTCCTTAAAACAAAATTACTGCTAAAATTCAATTATGTCTGTGTACTAGGTACTGGAGTGTGCATTCGTTTTGTACTAATGACAAATAGATAACTTCAAGTCACATGAAATATGTAAGTGCGGTTCACATGAAGATATGGAAGAAAAAAAGAATGTATTATTAATTAATTATAATTGGTATAAGAATTATCTTTACTTATTACAAATGAATTTAGTAGATTTTTGAACTTTACTAGTCAAGTTATCATTTGTAATGTACTTCAGAGTATCCTGGATCTTTCAATATGTTACAAATACTGATTACAGCCAAAGTTCAGCAAAAGAAACTAATTGTCACGTTGATTTAGATAATATCAGCTCATCTTCAGCAAGCAACAGTGACAATACAGAATTAATGATGATAATGCATGAAAGAGACTAATCAGACAAAAATATTGAAAATGACAGTGATAACAGTGATTATTCTACTATTATCAAAGACAATACTTAGATGAATGAATAACTTCAGGGCTTAAGAGATGTATTACATTAAAATATATCCATCTCTAATAATGTTCGCATTGAGATCATAAAGAAGTGAATATTTCAAAAACATAGAAGAGCCATTTGTTACTGTATCTAGGCATGAGTTATAATGGTCTTTTGAAAGTTCACCATGTTTCAAAAGACCATTATAAAACTTACTTTTCTAGTTTTCTTGCTCTAGAATGCTTATTTTCTTATTAACGTAAAGTAGCCGATCGCGTCAAATACTTTCTTATAATCCGTTTATATCACCTCAACCTGCTGTCCAGCGCCTAATACACAAACAGGTTCTGAAATAAAGTAATATGTTAGTGGTGGTAGATCTACCACGGATAAACTCATATTGTTCTCACATAGTATAGTTATGAAATATCTGATATACTTCTCCATGAACCAACATCTCTAAAACTTAGGGAATTATGGATAAAATGGATATCAGCTAATACTTAACTATATTTTGTTTGGGCCTGCTTTTGTATATCCGCCGTTCCCCAACCTGTAGGGGTTCCATGCGCTATACACTTATTGAACAAGAGAGTTAACGCATTTTCTTTATTTTAGAGTCGCATTGGTAGTTCCAAATCAAATGTAAAGCAGTGGTTAGATGTTATATTTTTTTAACATGCTCAGAGTAATGCCATATCAAGTTAATTATCGTAAAATTCTTTCCATACATTATCATACTATATATACATATATTTAGAAAATAAGCATGTTTTAAAATTAGATTCTAAAAGACAACACCTGACGATGTATGGACCTTTGCCGTATTTGCAAAAATTTGTGTACATTTAAGCTTTTAATTTCCTCAAATCTAATGTTTTATATAGATTACAGAACTGGACTTGCTGTGCTGTTTATATAGTACAATGAAACTCATAGAAAGTGCTTGTTGGTAAAATTAATTCCGGAGAGTTTTTGGTAATGTGCATTTTTCCCAATGTAAATAAAAAATAATGATGAGAAACAGCATACAAGGAAGAAGTATTTTGCACAAATTATCCAAAAATCTAGTTTTGAGTGATTTGCGGAAGAAATATTATTGAAGCAAATTCAGCATTTCGGCAAAATATTACTATTCCACCTAGTGCTAATTAATTAGCAATTAATTTTATTTCACAACGTTATCTACACTTTTAGTATATATGGAGTACCTCGTATATAAACAAAACAAAATAATTATTTCTTTATTTTTTTATTAACTTTATACTAATGATTGACATCAAATAAGATATATCTAATATTTACACATCCAATAAAGCAAGATATTCTTGTGTATAGGTAACATTTTCAAGACAACTGGACAGCATACGATAAAGATATGCATATGTTTACTATTAAATTTTTACAAATCGACGTTGACGTTTAAGTTTAAAAGAAAATTAAAAATAATTAATATTAAAAAACATATGTGTTATTGAAATGAATGGAATGTATATTAATGAAAATGAAACACCATCTAGGTTTTTTATTCATTTCACAAAGTGGTGGGATTGAATCATGTGATGGTTGTTATTTTGTAGTAATACAAGGCAATGTTATTAAACTGTTGTTTCAGGAATGGATCTCCCCTGACTTCAATCCATTGGAAGTCACGTATATTTAAGGTCTGTTTCTCAATATGAATCTACACTTTACAATATAAAGTTAAACATTGAAAAATATTACTATTTTACCCCAGAGCTTGCGGAGAAAGCGGGTCAAAAAGTATTGAAAATGCCTTCTAAGAAATCCAAATAAATGAGAATTTATTATCAATTTATTATTTTCATAACTTAAACGTATCAGCAATGAATAGTGTGTAATATTTATTTCATTATGGAACTACGTGCTCGCTACCAAAATAAAATACTGTACAACAAGTTATTACAAACTAGACTTTCATCAAGAATATTAAATACACATACTAAAATTATTTGTGTGCCCTTAGATTTTATGTAGTATTTCTTTTAATTTTTTAATTAACATACACGGTCTCTATTCTATATAATTATGAAAGACATTTTATTTCTCGATGAGTTATAAATTCAGTGAATTCATTTATGAAACTATTCTTACAAAGGGAGTGCATAGTATTGCAATTTAGAAAACCGCGAATGGTTGATTTAAAAAAATGCGAATGGTTGATTTAATTAAAAATTCTAACTGTGTGTCAAAGATTTTTGTTATAATACTTTTAATGATAATTTTTAATTATTATAACTTTATCGAATGTGCCATAAACAATTAATGTAACATGAAAACTGAAATTATTTACAAACTTGTCAAAAATCATGTATAAAAACTAAATATTTTTTATTTAGAAAAATAAAAAAAAAAGTAAAAAATTCATATTTTCTTCGTTTTCAAATGTACAATAGACTAAGAAAATAAATCCAAAGTGGAACTCATACAGCATTCAAGTCCGACTCTCATTTCACAGGTGTTTTTCATTGTATACCGACAATAAGAAATGATGAACTCTCCAACTGAACGTCTTGTCTGTCAAATATTTCTGAAACTATTTTTTGTGATAATTTTATACATGTGTGATCAATTTATGTTATTTTGTCTCCACTAAAATTGCTAAGAAATTTAGTAAATGGTATCAGAAATATTTGTCATCTTTTTATGAATTAATGGTTTACAGGATAGTATTTCTCTTAGCTTTTTCCAGGAAAATTGATTCAAAATAAACTCAGAAAAGAAAAACAGAATTTACAATGCTCGTTACAGAAACACATAACTTAGCGATTTTTTTAAATGCCAGCACAAACTTATTTGGAATCAGAATCGTTATTTTGAAAAGCGGCGATGACGAAAAAAAAGGACCTCAGCTAAACAGCGATGACGAAACTCCATATTCAAATAATTATTAAAGCATCCTTTATTTTGATGATTTTTTTTGTTCTTTAATATTTTTCTCAATCAACATCTCTCATAATTAATTAATAATGTTTTTCAATTTCAGACTTTCAATTATCAATTTGGGAGTATGTTGAAACACCAAGTATTTAATAGTGTGTATATTAATGTGACATTTTACTTCATGAGCTTCTTTACGTTCTTTGCCACAATACATTTGTAACAGTGAAACAGACGTAACTATTAAATTTCTTAAATGATTATTATGTATCACACACAAAATAATAAGCAAGTTGTTCTGACTGTCTACAAAATATCAAAGTCAATTAAGAGAACAAAGCTATGGCTGAGAAAGGAAAAGACAAAAGATGATGTAAAACAATTAGCAAAACTCATTAAAACTAGATGATACAAAACAACCAGTAAAAAACATTACAACTAAGAGGATATGAAATAACCAGCAAAAGGCGTTACAACTAGATGATAGAAAACAACCGGTAAAAGGTCTTACAACTAGATGATATAAAATAACTAGCAAAAGAAATTACAACTGCATGATGTAAAACAACCAGCGAAAGACATTAGAACGAGGAAGTGTAAAACAATGTGCTTAACGCATTACAACTTGATGATATAAAAAAACAGGTAAAAGATATTACAAGAGGTAAGTCGGATGTGAGAAAGAAATAAAAAAAATAAATAAGATAGTTATGGAACACCTTCAAAAGGGCTTGACTGTGTTGATCATTTGGATATAGATAACCTGACAAAAAGGTAAAGACATGAGATGCGAACAGAGAAAAAAAAGTTGACAACCCCTTAAAAAGCATAATAAAATCAAACTATGGAATGATTCAAAGATTCAAATGCAGCCATATAAATTTAAGAACCTGTGCGGAAGCATGTAAAACGATAACAATATACCGGCGTAGATGCATGCGGGAAGTGCAGAAGTGGAGCGAAGTTAAAATACATATGAGGTAAATAGATAGAGTTACTAAGACACAGTAGGATGCTCCCACAAAACTTGTGGTGAAATCGAAAGATAGATAAAAATTTATTTTTCTAACTTTTATGTACTTATTTGGAATAAAATAAAACTATTCAGTATTTATGACATGTTAATGACCACAAAAGGCAGAGCATTTTTTAGTAATTGAATAAGAATGAACTGACAATAATGAAATTTTTTTTTCTAAAAATGTTTACATTCCCATTAGACTGGAAAACTGCATGTAAACGATGATGTATGTTACAATTAAACCCATAAAGCTAAGCATTGAAGAAATCCTCAGTTTTATCAAGTTGCAAGCTGTAAATTCTCCTGTCTTACTTATTTTAATGAGCCCATAGAGGTCAGTAATTTCTTGATATTGATCTGTAAATAGAAAATATATGGTTTCTATTTTACATTTTGTTACAAAAAGGCATGCGAATTATACTTCAGAATGTACTGCATCTTTTGAATTTAATTTTTAATATTTGTAAGCAAAGATATGTAAAATTTTTTCCTTTATATGTACTTTTTTGCTGAAAAACATACGCATGTGGTTGCCATCATTAAAGATATCAGCATCTAATACTATCTATTGTCAGCAATCAGTTATAGATATGACCCTATTGACAAAGCAACTGCATAGTTTATTTATGTACCGACTCACCTTCTCGAGCCACAATATTAATCTTCTTCAACATCAGTTTAGAATTTTCAATTTCCATGTATATTTTCTCACTAACAGCACAGACCATTAAGAGGGGTAGAAAGAAATGCAAAAACCAGAGTGTCAAGTACGCCACCCATATTTTGTATTCAATCTGAAATCATTTTATTTCTATTATCGGTTGGTTGTTTTGTATGTATTTAGTTTCTTTTTATATGGTCGCTCTTACATTCTTGATGCATTCACGTTGGTTTCAATAAGGGCTTTGTTTGTGAAGTACAGTGTAACAATTATTGAACTCTTAAGTATTGATTTTAGCTAAGCTACACAGATGAAGTGAAAATGTGAAGATATTGAAAAAAAAGCAATACATATATTAATTTGTTAACATAAGAATATTTAAATATACATATTTCGAATTTATTTTCTATACATATGCTTGATGACAATTTGGTATCTAAACTTAACTGCTGAGATATTGTTTGCTTAATATTGACAGTTGATGTGAATGTAGTTACATCGTAATAATTTTAATTCTTGACAAAATGTGTTGCTTTTTCTTTTTCAACAAAACCTCTGTCCTATCGACATAGTAAATTAATTATAACTATGGTATCGGAAGAAATGGTTAATATTAGTCAAAGAACAAATGATGGAACTAAATAAGAGGCAACATGTGTTTCTACGTAATTTCTTCAACAGAACTGATTTAAACTGTTTTGATTTTCTCGGAACACCCTGTCGCGCTTTATATAAGAGACACATCTCTTTATCTCAGGTAGACATCATTGCACCATTACACTCTTTTTTGTACTCAGACTTACGAGGTTATTCTTTTGAAGTCATGCCCTGAAGCATTCAAATTTCTTATCCTGATCGATTATTGTTATTAATGAAAATCTCAATTATCTTGCTGTGCACGTAAATATTTGTTAATGTTGTCAAACCACGTCAATACTTAGTACCAAACTCGTTTCATTGTTTTGAATTCAGATTAAGATGCGACATTGTTGTCTTTAGCCGACAATGATAGAATTGCATATTGAGGTCTGCGATTAAAACCATATTCTCTTTGTTTAAGAAATTCCAGCTTCACATAAAATTTACACATAATCAAAAATTAGTCTTTAAATCAACTGACAAATTGTTACTTACTTCCATAGTTGCCCAGTATATTGCACTGCTCACAGATATGAATGTCATCAAAAAACAGTTACAAAACGCCACAAATAACTGTAAATTAGATATAAAAATGTTAAAATAATATAATGTAATGCCAACAAAAAGCTAACCAAAATGCACCTATTTCTGTAAGGGGTATTATAGTCTATCATTTTTAATTGTAATAAAAGTGAATCTAAAGTGCAAGGAAATTAGCAAATATTTCAAATATAGTCAATGTTGATTAAAGTGTGATAATAAGTGTAACCGTAGTATAAATTATTTACCTGATTACCGAAAGACCGGTTCACAAGCATGCATAATTGTGATATTTTTGTATAGAAACTGGTCAGCTGAAAAATACCATCGGTAACAGTCCCAGATTTGCATTCACATAAATACATTATATGATACTGACCTGGTTGCTGTTGACATTTCTTTAAAACTTTCATTAAATGTTGGTTTACCATTTTCAAATTTTTGTAAACAATGTATAAAATCAAATTTACATTAAATATTTCTAAAAGGAGCATCGAAAATGATGTATAAAATGTAATATATTTCACCACCGTAAAGAAGCCGAACATAAATCCATCAAGAAAGAAAACACAAGCATGTGATAAAACAACTAATAAAGTGAGACATGTACTAATACGTTTGGATTTTTTGAACAGAAGTTTTCTGCAATTTGAGTGAAAGTATTGTTGAATCTCATTTAACATTTTCATTAGTTGGAAATGAATATCTTTACACCATAAAATATCGATTAACACAATGTAACATAAATTTAATGCAAATGTAATTATATATATACGATGAAGAATGTAGTAAGTAGATCCATTTTCATATGTCGTCACTTCGCCGGAATAAAAATAAATTGAGACGAGAGTGTACATTGCCATGATTATTCCGTAAAATTTTCGGATTCTAGTCACAAATAAAGATCTTATATTTCCAGTTCCCAATCTACAGATACCCATTATTGACTCTAACATATTAAGAGCCCGAAAACTTTGTTCAATATTTGGAATATCTAATTCTTCTAGCCATGCCATGCTTAACAATGATATTCAAATTAATGATGTTATTTTGCTTATGTACAACCACTGTTGCTCCACTATCCTGTTATGAGTGAACCATTAGCAGACTAGAAGTATAACGTTGGCAGCCTAGTCTTTACAAATAGCCATGAGAATTATTTTCGGCAATAGCAGGTATTCTATATATAGAATTATTTTGGTCCATACTATGCATTTAAAATATTAATATTAAAGTGGGTTAAATTGAAAGCCAATATCATTTGACTAATGTATTTTCCATTATGTCTCTTTAAATTAAGCTAAATGTGAATTTTTCCAAACTGTGGTGGCAAGAAAGAGTTTGTCCATTAAAGACGTGATGTCTAAATAGGGGGGGCTATTGATCACAATGGGGGAGGAGGGTTGTTGTTATATATCACATGTATATTTTTTTGCAATCGTGTCTATCTTTGTGAAATCATGTTCCCTTTGCCACTGTCAAATTTTATAACCTCATTAAAAGACACCTTACGTGTGTTTAAAATTACATTTTGCAAAGGCACAATAAGGCGCATTACGCGTCGTATTACATTTATAAAGTATATTTTAAAAATATACTTAAAGTATATTTTTTCATGGAAGAAACCGAAATTTAATTTATTTGCTATGAAAATATTATTGTATACATAATAAGTATTACATTTTTAAAATATAAACATACTTTACATTTTTGGGAAATTAACTTTTGAACCTTTACCAAACATTGAAAGTACCTATGTTTAAATGTGATATAATTATGCGTTGACCATTAAATACTTATTTTTATTATGATAAATTTTTGGATAAATAAATTAAATAGCATGAAATAAGTAATTAAATATGATGACTTCTTTTTCAGATATTTCACTATTTTTAGTAAAATTTACTTAATCCTAGATTACTAACCTTATTTTTCGACGTTTAATACTAACCTTCGTCGTTTCGACTACGCTGTATAATGGAGGGGGTTTTAGGGGTTTAATTAAAAAACATATTTATATTTATGTTTTTATTTTAAATAATAAGTATTAACCTACATGTTTAGAGATTATAATATATACTTTAACATATTTTTTATTCAAACAGTCGTCATAATGAGACCATAGTTTACATGCATAATCAACTTTTTCATAAATTTTTTAAAAAATTGTACATATTATATATAGCGTTAAATTGTACGAAATAAACTATAAAAATAAAAATAACATCTGAAAAATGAATTAAAAATAAAATTTTGGTAATGGTTTAGGAACTAATACATTTGTGACACACATCAAGTTTGTGTTCCCCACACAACAATTTATAGCACTTAGTGCACCTACTTTTAGTCATCCTTCGCTTTTTGGAGGGACATATGGCACATATTTTTTTTTTATTTTGCTGTGAGGGGACATCTCATTTATAACACCCTCATTACTACTTCCTGGCATGTTTAAAATTTGTGTAACTGAGTCCCGCAGACTAGTTTGTAGAGTTGGTATAAGCAATTTTTTTTGCATGTGTGGTTTGATCAGCTTGTGATGCAGAGCTTTTAGATATTCACGCCTCGATAAAGGTTTTTTCTTAGCCTCTATAGTGTTTGTTACATAAATGACGTAACTATTTATAAATGCAATATTGAGCATATCATAAAAGTTGCACAACAGCCAGCGTCGTGTTTTTCGATTGCAAGAGGCAATAGAACACATTTGCTCCAAAGTATCTACCCCTCCTTTGGTTTGATTGTAAAATTCAACCATTGTGGGCTTTTTAGTATTTACATTAATGGTTCCCTCTTCGTCACATGTTGATAGTAGGAATACAACTTTTTGGGGTTTTGCTTTGTAGGAAAGTAATGTTAGTTCGTTATCATAACAGAACATGGCTGTCCCAGTTCTTCTAGTGCGTTCATTTTCAAATTCTACCGGTATCTCCCTTTTGTTAGCTCGTAGAGTTCCAACCAATGTCAGCTTATATGGTTCTTTTACTAAACCTTTGGCTAGTGGCACCGAAGTGAACCAATTGTCCATTGTGATATTTCTATTCGTACCATGAACAGTACGTGTCAATTTTTTTACAAAATATTCACCAAGTGGTACTCCATCTGTTTTAGTAAAAGAACCTAGATAAGGCTCTGCATCCACCATATACTTTGTAGAATTATCTACAATCATCACAATTTTGATACCATATTTATTTGGTTTATTCGGTATATATATACGAAAGGGACATCTGCCTCTGAAACCTAACAACTATTCATCAATGGTAAGGTAGCATCCAGGTTTATAGTTCTCTCGACACTTAGCTATGAAAAGATCCCAAATATCTTGAAAGGGAGCGAACACATCGGTTAACATCTGTTCTTGACGCGTAGACTTATCGTCAAATCTTAGTTGGTCTCTGAGTGGATTTCAATGTTTTATGTTTTTGAGATTTTATTGCTATCTCTGCATTGGTGTGGGTTACAATTAAATCAATCATATTATCAGTAATGAAACATGAAAAGCATTGAAGTGGATCTAAAAGATTTTTGCAAGAACGTACAGGTCCAGGTCTTATATGAACTATGTTCCTTGAAGGTCTTCTGCTTTGTGACCTTGGCTTTCGTGATGACCATTTGTGTTTATCTTTCCCACGAAGAATGTTATGCGATGGTCTTATAATCAAATCGCTAGGATCTGCTGAAGTGCTAGGTGTCGCGTCTTTAATGGAACATGGTGAAGATGCATCACTACTTGCCTGATAATCTTGATCTGGAAGTTGCTCTTCATTCACAGTAGAAACTTCATCATCACCCTCCGTTTCATACGCGGGATCAGCCTCAATATGGTCTTCAGGCTCACTCCCTGATGAATTTTCCTCCTCGCTTTGGCCTTCTAATAATAGAGCACGAATTGTATCTAAAAAATAATAATAATAGACACCATTATTACTAAAGAAAAGATAAAAGAACGTAATTTTTACTTAAGTAAAAAGTACAAAAAGTTACGGTGCTACTAACCTTCGTCGATGCGACGAGCCATGGTTGCTGGAACGGTGCGTACGTCTCCCCTACGCACAAAGCACAACTGTTCGTCGCGAGGGCAACGGGTCGACTGAGATTAGCTTAAATTAGAAAACCGCACGGTCGCGCACGCAAAAGTTATCGCGATTTTTTTAGTGACGCGTCGTCGAATCGACGAAGGTTAGTAATCTAGGGTTAAACATGATATTGAAAAACTTGTCTTGAGTCGTACATACCGAATTCAACTTTTTGATAATCCATTTGACACCTTGCGTCTATGTTATGTTTATGTTAAGACCCATTATTGGAAAGTTATTTCTAGTGTCATAATGAATAAGGCCTTTGATATTCAGTGAGCAAGTTGAGTTTAAAAAGTAACCAACAACATATTTTAGCTTTATCTCAGCAGGTCTCTACCACGTGGGGAGTTTGAGGTCGTCGCCTCGCCCGCACTGGCTGACAAAATCGTCACTCGACAACGCACCAGTAGATGCGTGAATATAGCAGCGAATATACGCACAAATTGTTTACTACACATACTAACATAACCTAAAGCTGACTCCGCATATTATAAATTAAATTTTAACAACGGGTTCATACAACAGTTTAATGTAGGAATTTATATTAATGTAACAATATTTAAGCTTGGAGATCTGTCTAAAAACCTCTTTGTAGAGGAGAAGAAGGGTAAAGAGCCTGGTGTGGCTCAGAAAGAATTTAATGACAACGGCCCACGGTCTGTTGCGAAGCAGAAATACACTACAAAAGAAGACTTTATAAAATGGGCAAGTGATCTTTTGGTTGAGTATCACCGGAAAAACCAAGTGGAAAAGTCTTCCAACATTCTTAACTACTGACTGCTCTACTTCTACAGAGGTGAGCCAAAATTATAGTATTAATCAAAAACATGTAAACAATAACACAAAAAAAGTCATAACAACCATATTCCCTTATAGGGGTAGTCAGAGACGTTCTACCATATTTGCTATTGGTGGTAACTAACCACTTTTCACTAAGACCCAACTAACCAATGGTGAGTCTGTCACTGTTACCAGACTAGTTATTTAGTGAGAAATATTGTATATGGTATACAATATCTTCTCACTAGGTTACTTCACAATGTTTCCTTCGCTTAATATACAAAGATTTATCATATTGAAAAAATCATTCGTTCACACTCTATCCTAGCCAAATTCGAACCAACAGCGCAGAGTACTAATGAATTAATTATTTAAAAGAGTAATTAAATACCTCTATAGTTTTCACAGTTCGCTCATTGGTGGTGCATTGGATTATGCACTCAAATGTGTCTACCCTGCACCCTGCTGTCGCACAGACTGTGCAGATAATTATGGGTCGAGCCCCATCTACGGGGCCTGCCGTTTTCATATCTAAATACAAAGTGAACCATGTCTGATGTGCATAGTAAGGTATATGCATGAATAACATAACATTGTGAGGTGGAGGGATATGTTTCATAAAAGAACTGTGCTAATAATTCATTCAGCTAATTTTATTACAAAACATCTTGCAAAATAAATTTTTATTTTTTTACTTCATGCCAGTATGAACTGAAACATTCACTAATACGATGGTGAAGTTGTACGCATATTATTTCTAGCAAAACTAAAAATATTGCGCACGTGTGTATAGGTGGCTTCAAATTCTTTTATTATTGAAAAGGATTTCATTCACTGAAGGGGAGTTCATTTTACTGTATACCATATTTTTTCAGATTGGCAGTGAGAGTGTTCCTAGAAATATGCACTCATTGAACAAAGTTCATTATTATTAGAACATCCTATGGTATGCGCCTTTGAACCGAACAGAACGAAAACTATGGAAGTTGAAAAAAATGACTCAAATTAAACCACTTCAGGTAAAATTGAAAAAATCAAAGAATGGCTGTAGAAAATATACTTTTGATTCTGAATAAATTGTATTCTAAAACATTAAACGAACAGAGTCAGAGACAAAATGAGAGAGAGCAAATGTTTGAAAAATTATTATTAGTAAATAACACATTTTTTTGTAATTATAAGACCATTCATTTTTTAATGAATTTAAATTCATT
Source organism: Druceiella hillmani (assembly GCA_039881145.1). Lineage (NCBI taxonomy): Eukaryota > Metazoa > Arthropoda > Insecta > Lepidoptera > Hepialidae > Druceiella > Druceiella hillmani. Next base: position 10,656,472 of record JAYKKI010000030.1, on the reverse strand, counting down.
AGAGAAGTTGTATAAAATATAACTTCTAAAAAGGTTAGATATTTTGTGTAAAACAGGTATTATACATAATAAATATTTTTATTTGGTGAAAAACTTCTATCGTTTCACATAATATTCTAGTCCTTTTTATATCTATGTTTTTAAATTCACGATGAAACAATTTATTTGCATGTCGCCTTTTTTTATCTATTTAGTCTCTATTATTTTACCTAGGTGTAGTGAATCTGCCTTTATTGAAAATTCAAAATATGTGTCTTTGCCCAATTTGTGTTGCTCAATTATATTATAATGCACATACAATTTCTCCCCAACTATAAGCTGTAGCAATATATATAATATAAAGATAAAAGTAAGGTAATTTTTAGTAGTATTTAAGCGAACAAATACAATAAAAACAAAAATGAATAAGTCGACTTATTAACAAATAGTGGAGTTAAATTCTTTGTGTTCTTTGCAGAACTCAAAGAATTTGAAATTTAATCTGCTTGCAAAAGCAGTTTTAAAAATGTGTGTAATTCCAAGTTTCTCATGAGTGCAAAGGTCAAGCCTTTTTAGAGTGTAGTGGCGAAGATGCAATGGATGATCTAAGCGTAAGCAGCTCTACACTGCAGCCTGCACGTGCTACTCCTGCACAGGGCAAGTTAAAGAATCAAATCATCCTTTTTCAAGCGGAACTTGACTTAGCTATCCATGTAAGGATTCTCTGAGCGCCGATGGAAACGAGCAGCGTCAAGTACGGAAACTATACGATGAAATTGATTACCATAAAAAACAACTACGGAAGAAGGAGCAGCATATGCTTCACTCCAAAGCACATAGGCAGGTGTTCAATATAATCAAATATTGATCAATATAATCAAATATAGACTTATTTTCCTTGACAGCCCCAGTGTAGATAATCTTCTCATGGTGCGCTCTATCCAAGGTCGCTCACGCCTAGAAGAGCAACGACCAGAATTGCGGAAGACTATCGTCAATTTGGCAATGTTTGGTGCTGCTGCGGAGGAGTGACGTCCCTCTGTGATCGTGTGCAGTTGCCGAATACTCACTAATCTTCATGACTAATGAAAGGATACCTACCTTCAGCTGCTTTCAAGAAATTATAGCATGGTGGAGGGTAAGAGACATGTAGTCACGGTACCTATCAAATTGAGCTGTCCTGAGGCAGACCATCATTAAACTCACCCCGATCAGCATTTTTGTGTCACCTCTACAAGATCCTTGGAAGCTGTGCTATCTATTCTAGGGCTGGACCGAGTGTTCTTCCTATCACAGGGTGAAAATTTCAGGTACCCATAGGCTTGACGGCTGCAAATAAATAACCTCCTCTACTGATGCATGTTGAATACCGCGTATCAATGCCTTATCATGATTGAGTAATTGCTTCAAAGCAGAAATTCATCCCCAGTGTATACGTTGGGTACAACATAAAAGCCAATGATAAAGGCCACGCCTAAACAGTGATGTACTCAGGGCCAACGTACGTGGCTGTTAAAAGCGCCAAACATGTTTCATTAATAGCTTCATCGCACGCCGTGGACTTCAATAGGCTTACAACACTAGACACTTTCAAGGAAATTATGCGGAATAAAGAAGGACGCCTGAAGCCAGTTATCTTTGTTCCATCTGATGGAGGATCCCACAAAAATCTGAGATATGCGAAGTTTGTAGTATGCCACTTGATTGAACATGATCTAGATGCAATATTCATCTTTACTAATGTGCCCGGATGAAGGGCATTCAACCACATCGAGACGAGAATGGCACCTTTAAACCGGGAATTGCCTCATGATTCTTATGGAACCCATCTAGATGAACAAAGAAGAACAACACATTTTGATCTTGAGAAAAAAATTTTCAGAAAGCTGGAAAGTGCTTGTTGAAGTATGGAATTCTATGGTTATCGACCACCATGAAGTTATGGCAGAGTATATGCAGCCTGATGATTCTACGGAAAGATTAATTCCAGATCTGCCCTCCCCACAGTGGTATAGCAAGTATGTTCGAGAGAGCCAGGATTTACTTCAGGAGTATGTTAGTTATCTATTTATTTTAATATCTTTCTAATGCGAGGTCGTTGTAAAAATTAAATACAACAATGACAATTAAAATATCTTCATTTCATCCATCAGGTGAAGTGTGATGACCGTGCTTGCTGTGGAAACATGCTTTCCACTTGTTCTTCCCAAACACTTCCTGACACCTTCATGTACGATTCTCCATTTATCCTGTGGCTTATATATTCCAAAACCTGAAGACCATGATCGGAAGACGTTTGCTTCATTTCTTTTGCAGTGGTCTCTTAGTATAACTCCTATACATGAAGGTATTGAAAAAATGTCTAATGTTCTTTATTGCCCTAGCCTGAACGACGAACGTCTCCAGCCTGTGGAAAGAACATGTTTGCAGTGGGGATTGTATTTTTGCACAAAGAAAAATGCTCAACACATTGGAGGTCTTGTCAAAATAAACAAAGCAAGAAACTGAGTGATGATAGTCCAGTGCATAATGTTCGTCCTATATGCATCATTATGCGGCGCTGTCTCGTCAAATCTAGGGAGGTTTTATGCCTGGTGCATGAAAATGATAATGTCGAGTGGCTCGATGAGGACAGTGTTGATCTTCAAAATGGAGTACCTACAGTTGAACTTCAAGATGCTTGTGAAAACAGTCAAGTAAACCCATAGTCCGAAGACACTGGTTTTTAAATTATTGTGTACTGCTTTTTATTGTATTCTTCATAAAAAAATGTTCGAAAATATTTCAATTTTTTAATAAGAAAATACACATGATGTTAGAGGTGGGAGGATGGGCAACATGTATCACCAGGGGGGAATGAGGTGTAAAAAGTGGCCTAAAAACCTCATGCAATTAATGGAACAACCCTAAGGTTACAAGGTTAATTGGAATACTAAGTAAAGTTTTACGTTTCTAGTAACAAAATATGTATCAGTAAATAATATATTATTTAATAGTGCTCTGGGAGAATAAAGAAATATCTCGGTTTTCTTTTCATCAAAGAAACCTACTTTTCAAAGTTTTCTTTTTTTAGACAAAACGCAGCATTCTTTTAATAAATTTTTCACAAACACAATTTGGAATATTAATCCATGAGGTTTTAAATACCACCCAAAGATGTTTAACAGAAGTCACATTCACTTTTTTACTTTGCAATTCTGTTGATTTGTTAACTATGAACCTTATTTTGTGCTTGTACTAATATGCAATAAGTTCAATTTTAGGTAAAACAACAGTAATCGTCCTGGGATGTACACATTCAAATATATCTTGTTCCACACTCTTGCACAATTAAATATTATATTCTTTATTGGCTATTAAGTCATAATATATATATATATATATATATATAAATAAATATATACATATATATATATATATATATATATATAATATATATATATATATACATAAATCTTTAAGTGGTAGTCAAGAATCCAGACGTATGAGTACATTCTTGTTCGACTTCTTCACGGTGATGTAATATATTCCTTTCTATACATTAATTTCGATTCTCCTCTTTGAAATAGTTTATGTAAATATTATACAATATCTATAAACATTGCAAAGTTGTCAATCAGCATTTAATGAAAGTTTTAAGGAAACGTCAACAGCAACCAGGTCAATATTGTATAATGTATTTATGGGAATGCACATCTGGGACTGTTTCTGAAGGTGTTATTCAACTGACTGGTTTCTACACCAAAATGTTACATTTATGCATGCCTATGAACTGTTCTTTCGGTAATCAGGTAAATAATTTCCGCTACTGCAATGATTATTATCATATTTTAATCAGCATAGACTAGATTTGAAATATTTGCGACTTTTGTTGCCTTTTAAATTTATTTTTTATTTTAATAATAATTACACCCTACGTCCCATACAACAATAAGTGCATTTTAATGAAATATTTATTGAATGTAACAAACGTTATTCTAATATTTCATATTTTATTTATTTTAGGCATTATTTATTTTTAATTTACTGTTATTTCTGGTATTCTTTAATTGTTTTTTTATAAAATTCATATCTGTAAACAGTGCAATATACGTAGTGACTGCTAAAGTAACAATTTGTAAATTTATTAAAAAACTAGAGAACTTTTAATAAGCGTAAATTTAGCGAAAGGCTAAAACTTGTTGGGTGCAGGGTACAAGGCTTTAATGAGAGAATACAACATGGAAATTTAACATTATCAGTTAAAAGCAACTACATTCAATTGGGTATGAAACTAAATTCAGAACAATTATTTTAGTAAAATACTAAGTATGGATATTGTTTGATAAAATATAAACAAGTAGCCATTAAAAATTCAATGCAATATTAATAATTACTTGTATAGCAATATAGTTGTCATTATGATTAACTATAGAAATTAACTGCAATAAAAAGCTTTAATGCATCAAAGCAATTTCATTAAAACTATAATCTAATAATCTGAATACAAAGAATAGTGTGTAATGATGCAATTACGAAGGAGCACTTTTAAGTTCACGGAATTGTAATTAGATTAATAGTGAGGGTACTTTAATGAGCCATATTTGCGATTAGTTCAGGGATTCATTAATAACAAGTTTTATCTTAATCAGGCCATTAGTCTTTGAACTATCATCGATCAAACTACTCAATCAGGAAAAAAGTAAGGAATATGGAGAAAATAGAGTACTGCGCTGTTATAAAATTCCTTACCAAGCAAAAAAATCCATTCAGACCATACTAGAAGAGATGGAATCCATTTATTGGGACTCTTGCTCAGGTAAAACCATAATTTATAAGTAGTATCTTTAAACTAAGCAGGGAGTCACTTGAAAACGACCCACAACTCGGTCAGCCGATCAAAGTGACTACTCCGGAAATCATACAAAAAGTCAAAATTGATATTGGAAGATGCTAGATTAAGAAGAGAGAGCTCGCAAAAATGGTTGGAGTGTCGGATGCAACCATTTTTATAATTCTTCACGATTGTCTTGGAATGAGTAAGTCAGTGCAAGTTGGCTGCTGGGAATGCTTACTCTGCCTCAAAAACAATACCCCGGTAGAGTGATCCCGTGCATCTTTAATCCTCTATAGTGAAGACAATAATGCATATTGAGTTGAATTGTTACTGGGAATGAAACTTGAGTTCGTTATTATGCACCTGAGTTCAAACAACACTCTATACACTGGCACAAAAAAGGCATATACCACCCAAGAAGTTTAAGGTGTCAGAGATAGCTGGAAAAATCATAGCGACAGTCTTTTGGGATCCTGTTGATAGCTTATAAAGATAAAGGTGTCTCCATAATTGGAGAATACAAGTTTCAGTCCTAGAATCCTTCTGCAAGACAAAATGTCTGTTCACAAGAGTCGTATTACATTGGCTGCCCTGCATAAGGTGGGCTTCGATATTTTGGATTACCTTCCTTACAGTCCTGACCTGTCCACCAGTAATTATTTTTTATTTACAAAGGTAAAAAAAGCAACTTTGTGGGAAGAAATTTTTAAGTGATTTATTAGATAAAATGAAATAGGAATGAATCATCCATGAAAATGTGAATCCATGTGAATCAAATTCATTTAAATCAATTCCGATGAATGAATTAGATAGAAACATACGTTGCTCCTCATCTAGCTTTATCTTTAAATCTTTAACTGGCACTAATTATTTCCCCCTATTTAATTTATAGTCAATTTACCATGCCAATAGGATAGACGTTCCGTTAAAAAAAAATTAAATATTTGGTAAAAAACATTTTATGCAAAACATATAATTATTATGATTCAAATGCATTTACCCCAACTATCAATATTAAGACAAACATTATAAATATCTCAATGAGCATGTGTACAGAGGACAAGTTTTAAACGTATTTAGTTTAATATTCTTCTGCCAGACTAAAACACATAGTTTCTATATTTTCGCCTTTGCATCGCATGTACCTTTAATCAAATCAATACTTAACAATTTAATTGTTGTTATACTGTACTTTGCAAAACATAGTAATTATTGAAAACAAAGCAAATGTATCAAGAAAATAAAGCTAATATATAAATAGAAACCAAAAACCGACTAAATGATTTTAGATTGAAAATAAAATGTGGCCTGTATACGAGATATTGTGCACTTCACATTTCTTTCTCCCTCTGCTGGTGATCTGTGCTGTTTGCGAAAAATTATACATGGAAGTCAGAAATTCTAAGCTAATCTTGAACAAAATTAATATTTTGGCTCGTGATGGTGAGTCGGTCCATAAATAAACTACGTAATGCTTGTTTATTTCTATAGCTGATTGCCGATTGCAGATTGTACTATATCTGTTTTGTGATGACTAATACGTGTGTAAGTTTTCTGACAAAAAAATATGGAAAGGATAAAAAACTAAGTATGATTTCATTTATGGTTATCAAAGTTTAACTCAACAGTTAAAAGAAAAATAATTTTTGAAAAACAATTGACTCATCTATTGAATACATCTGTAATGCCAAAACAAAATCAGCAGCGTCAGTTTTCTTTTTACAATCAACATCAAGAAATTACTGACGTCTGTGAATATATTGGAAAAAGTAATATGGGAGAATATACAGTTATACAGTAACAAATCTGAGAACCCAGCGAAACCCAGCTTCATGGGTTTAATTGTAGCGTACATCATCATTTACATACAATTTTCTGCTTTAATGTGAATCTAAACATTTTTGGAAGAACAAACTATTTAATTGTTAATTCACCTCTATCAAGTATGAAATACTTAAAAAAGTTGTATTTTTTTTGCAATCATTGTCATTCATACATTATTAATAGTTGTAGTTTGATTTCAAATAAGTATATAAAAATTTCTTTCATGTTTACCAGAAGTTTCTAAATCTACAAGAAAAACGTTTTTCATAAATTCTTTATATTTAATATATTCTATTTTTTTTCAATTCTTTAAATTTAATAAATTCTTAAACTTATAGTTTCAGTCTTACTCATAACAAGGTTACAAATAATTAACTGCGTACTTTTGAATAGAATCAGTTAAAAAATCTAAAATTTTGTGAAGTTTTACATTATCAATTTTAAAATTTGTCTGTGTGAGAAATGGCATAACAAAAAGAATTATTTGTGTAAAAAATGATTGGCTTTTGTAATATAATAACTGTGTTTGATTCATCAAGCTATTAAATATGTATTTTTTAATTATTATCTTTATTAAAGAATTCTAATTAAATTTATTGGTAATCGGAAAACAAAAAATATATACGTAATTAAACGTATAATTAAAATTATAGCATGTCGAATTAAATATTCTTACAGAAATTCAACAGTTGTAATAATTTGTTTAACAGTATGTTACATTGGTAACAAACATATTACTTGTGTGTAATGTAATAAATGTTACTCATTATTTAAGAGAAATATGAATTATGAAAGATATAATATGGAGAACAGTATTCTAACTATGAAAAAGGGTAAATATTCATATGGAAACGCAAAGAAAAGTTTAAAATTTGATTAAATGGTTAAATTATTTCTTTAAAATTAATTATTCAATTTATTTGAAGAGAAAATCAGGGTATGACTGTATCAGGGAGACGGCCGTGTGTTCTTAGTCATTATGTTTGAGTTTAGCGATAATATTTTCTTTGAGAACTAAGTACAAATGTTTTTTTGTTGGCAAAATCCAGACTCGGATGCTGCAGCTTTCTCAAGTTTCTGGCACTGTTTCACTAGATAATAAGGGGTTTCACGAACATGATTTGCTTGCAGTTGAGAAGTTCTTTCCAACTGTATACAATTTCTGAATTTTGACTTGGCTTTTAGATGAGTATAGACTGACATTATGTTGATTTTTTTTACTCCTTATTGGATTTTACATGTAAATGGCAGAATACCAAACATAAGCTGCGATTCCAAACATCTCCTTTTTTCATCACCGAGTTTTCCATATTGCCTCCACTATAGTAGCAAATTTAAAAATATACTCCCATGTGCTATCGATTCCTTCTCTTCTACTGAGCTGTGCAAACTCGCTGCTACTACTTAGTAGCGGTTACTTGAAATGTTATTATGGTCACTACTGTTTACAACTGATAAGATAAGAGCCATTACGTACACATACCTATAAATATGTTTGTGTGTCCAGAATTTATTTTAATTTAAAATATTTTCAGGTTTTTACAAGATCAACAGTCAACAAATGAAAACTATTTTGTTGATAGTACATTTTTTCTCCTTACCACTATATTATTTTTGTTTTACTAAGTTTATATTTCATTCCGCAAAATTAAACTATGTAATAACTTATTTGATAAAAGAAATATTGAGCAGAAACTGGCAAATTTTATGGAAGACTATTTAAAAGCTAAGTTGATTGTGTCAATTAGACATAGAAAATTATTTTTGTTACTATAATAATACAATCAGAAGTACATGATAGTTTAGGGATTGTTTATGAAAAATTGAAAAAAAATTTTATTAATTATTAAAAACAAATACAATAAAAATTAAATTTTGGTATCAAATGGTTTTAATTTTAAAGCTATAGGAATATTTATTATACAATTACATGTTAAGGTACGTACCACATTTTTTATTATAGTAAGTTACTTTTCAATTACTTTTGTGTTTCATTTTAATTACTACCACATTATTATGTAATATTCAAATGTAAATTATAATACTAAATTTTTATGTTTCTTTATAAACAATGTGCAATAACACACAAGTCACTGAATATCTTGCAGACGAATGCTTAGTAGCGTCCATGTGAATTTTTAATAACGTACAATTAGGAATCAACATAACTGAATTATGCGTTTTATTTCATTTTAATTGTTTTTATTTGGTTAACAATGCGTAAAGAATAAGAAGAAAAACAAAACCATAACGGGACATTTGACAGGCGTTGTATATTTAAAATATAAATAAGAAATAACCTGCATTAGTACCTTCATATTTATAAATGTAACTTGATTAAATTCAAAACTTAACGACTGAAACTCATAGTGTTTCATATGTAACTGTCAGAAAAGTGCCATGGTTTTTTACACATATATTCTTAAAAATGCCAAAGAAATCTTTTGTTTTTGATGTCATTTACCCTTGTCTCGAAAAAAAACTGTATCTCTTCCAAAAACTGTCAAATTTTAATAATTTTTTTGGTGTTTTCTTAATGAAAACTTGTATAAGAATAATATAATACAAAGAAAATTATGGAAATATATATTGTGAACAAAAACTGAAATCAAGGTCACATCGTAATTTCGCAGTCCGGTACATCCTCCGTATCAGCAAAATACTTGTTATCGTTACAATTATCACTTTTGCATTAAGCCATATTATAAGCGCACCACAATGTCACTCCACTATCACTTTCTCCAGAACTTGAAAAACGATCATTTTCACTCTAACTATTTTCGTATTCCAACATTATGGCTTAAAGTTTTCTTTTCTGGACCCTTTTTATATTATAATTACTAATAATAATATTATTATATTGACAATATATAAATCTTGCCAAAATTATCAATTTAGTGATAAATCTTAGCCTTATACATGACAATAGATAATTTTTTTTTGTACCAAATATGTAATATTGTATTTCTATGTAATTAATTTAAAATATGTTTTTATTGTATCAACAATATATATAAAACTCACACCTAATATGGCAGCCAACTGACGGGGAAACTCGTGCTGCTTCCTGGTTAATTGTTTACACAACAAAATTAATATTTACCTTATTAATATGTTTATTGTAAATGTACTTTGGTAAAGTTAGTAATAATAAATGTTTTTCAGATTGAATCCATGATTGAAACAAATATTTTAAAAATCAACACTGATCTTTTGTCATCATAAATTACTTGTGATATTGGACTTCATTTTGCTTGATTAAAACCAAAGTGCTTTAATTTTATGAAACTAATTTTGTAATATTTACTTTGGTTTATAATAATACTATGTCATATTTGTACATTTGATTTTTAGGCAATGTTACATTGGTTCCAATATTTGGTGTGTCTCGTTCTGTTGTAATCTGTTGTAGATCAATATTATGTAACTTAAAATTTTACAAAAATTTCACCAACAGTTATTCTTCTTTGTTTAAGTTAAAATATCCCATGAAAACACATGAAATGAAAAAATGGTTTTTAGTTTTGTTGCCTGATAAATTATTTTAGGACTGATTTTGTTGACATTTTTTAAAATTTTCTTTAATTATTAATTAAACAATTCATATTTTGTTTAATTTGTGTGTGCTTTGGGTGGCATATAAATTATCTCCAGTTCATTTTTATTTAGCTTTAAAACAGTGGTTCTTAACCTTTTAGTGGTGAGGCATCATTTGACTAAATATTTGCCATCGTTAACATAAATTGTTGCAAGGTTTATAATACAATCGAATACATTGAATGATTTTACCCAAATTTTGCTGTCAAACTTGAAAATATGCAAGCACTTGTGACTAAGAATGTAGTTGGACTAAAACACATGGGCGAACGGAATGAACCAGATGAGACACTACATTGCCCATGTCATGCTCCGTCTCTGGCCACTATCAGTTCTTTAACCTTGACACGTCGTCAACTAGTTAACAATTATTTAATAATTGTATGATGTTTGTGGACCACTCCGGGTCATTTCGTAGATCAATCTGGGTCCTTTCATGGACCACAAGTGGTCTATGGACCACCAGCTAAGAAACACTGCTTTAAAAGATTGATTAGAGAACAGAAGTTGAGATATAATAAAATTTAAATAGATGTAATGATAGAAAAATGAAAATTAGCGGATTACCAGTTCTATACACCATTCAATAGATTTTGCAACTCTTAGATCTGACTTAACAGAGTTTTTTAGAAATGTTGTGAAAAGGATAAACATGGAAAATTCCTATAATTCTTTAATTAAATGCTTATTTTAACAAACTCTTTTTTCTAACAATAAAAGTAATAATAATAAATTGTTTTATTTTAGTAATACCCAAAACTAATATTCTAGCTATCCATGCTTTTGTATTCCTAAGGATAGACATTCTTACTAACATTTCTGTTTTGCATATCAATAATCTATCAACAGATAGGAATTACTATCTTCGCACGCTATCTAGCAACAAGAGAATGATTCATTCACTGGTTGTCCTATGGGAGAACAGATCACTCACTGGTTGTCCAATGGAAGTGAGTGATCCCACTGGTTGTCCGATGTTTGCTGACTTCCCAATAACTTTTTGACAGTTATCCTCTTTAGGTTATGTTATCAACGGTAAATGGATTTTCTATCTGTCATTATCGAGTGATTAATGCACATTTATGTAATGGTATTCAATGTTTTATTGTCAAAACTTATTGAAAATCGGTAGCAAGAATATCATCCTCTGGGATGATGATTACGATGATGAAAGTAACAGGGCCCGGCGTACATATAAAGACAGTAAATTATATGTGTGAGCTCAATGAGCAGAAGTTTAAAACTGTATTTTGGATTTTTGGAAGAGTTCTGTTTAATTATGATTTAATAATAATTATCATAATTTATTAAATCGTGTGATATTGCACATATAATAATATTTGTCAATATATTATTATAATTTATTACTTCCTTCATTATACTAAAATTAACTCTTTCCGAGTTAACACTTGACTGAACAGAAAGCAAAAGCTAATTGCGCTCCATAACTATGCACAACTCCAACTTCTTTGTATTTATATTATTTTTGATTTGGAATATAAAAATATACATCTACTACTTACAAATTCACAACATGTTTAACTTACGTCTAATCGTATGTAAATAAAATGTTTCTGTTCAGTTATTATTTATTTTTCCAGATATGCTTGAACTCACCAAACCAGTTGTAAATAAAAGCATTGAATAAAGATTATGCAAGAACCATAAAGATCACTTGAAAACGAGAGAAATAACATTTCTGTGACATGTTTGTCAATATTGATGCAGTATTTTAGTGACAGAAAACAGTATAAAGTAAAGAGGTTATGTTACAAATAAAAATAAGATTTTATTTTTGGAAAATTACACACTTTATTTGTTTTCATCATAATGACTGATTTTCAATAACTTTTTACAATAAAAAATGGTTTTAACACTACACTACATATATTTAGGTATTATAAATAATATTGGTTAATTAAAATAAATATGCTACGGTGAATTCACAGGAAAAAAGGACAGCAATGTAACCAAAAATTTATTAATTTCTCACCAGATGGCCCTGATAACATCTTGCATAGTCCATATAGAGTTTTTTCATCAAATTCAAATCTACTGTAATTTTCTTGGCAATAGACACTCGGTTAAATGAAAATTTAACAAGTTCGTTTCGTTACAAGCAAATAATTTTCATACCACTAACAAAATTTTTCAGAATATGTCAAAGCCAAACCTAAATAAATATACCTAAATAATTTGAGTAAATTCTAAATACTATCAATTTTTTTAAAGGTGCTCAATACCATTTATTTAAACTAATGCACTGTTTCCACAATTTTAATAACACTTTTTAGATTTTTTTTTTAAAGTCATGTTTTCCGATCTACAAGAATTTATACACCGATAAAAATATAAATTGAATTCAATTTAGATTTCTATAGGTGTGTTAATTTTATATATTTTGTATTTTCTCTTATTAAATTCTTTGTATTCTGCATTTTCTTATTGAATTCACAAAAAATTAATGAATAATATTTTAATGAACATGGTATTGATATGCCACTATGATGCTGTCAAGATACGTATTGTGCGCTGTTAACATATTCTAAGTAAGTGAAAACAATGGAAGTTTAAAATATAAAGACATCACACTGAAAAGATTGAAAAAATAAATCACTAGAGTGAATATTTCTGAACATTTTAACTTATTATTTTATTAGTCTTCGGTATCCACCTCAACACAACAGACATTTAGTATAGCAATCTCTATGACCCATTACCACAGTACATTGACATAAAGTTAATTGAACAAAGGGGCTACTGTACAATTCACAAAATATGTGCTGTAGAAAAAGCACTTTTATTAAAATTAAACCTTTACCCTACAAGAACTACATATTTGTGTTGTGTAAGATATTTTTTTTAGATATTAGGACTATATATATATATATATAAATATATATATGCTTTTGAAATTAAATTAGGCGTTGTGTAAAGTTAATGAAAATAAATTCGAAAAACCCTATGAAAAATTCTAATTCACTCTGACCTTGTCATTAGTGAACTATTATTTCCAGACCAAGTTAGTTATATACAGTCTGAGACAATTCAAGATGTGGAACAGAAAATGGGAACTTAAAGTAACTGTGAAGTACACTGGCTTATTTTCTAATAAAAGTAATATTTTACACTTTAATTACTACTAAATTTTTAATGCGTATAAAACAATATTAAATTGTTGCAAAACATTTGGGATGGTTTGCCGAACAAACAAGTTAATATGTCCTCCATGTAAACCAAACGTGCATGACCTAAAATTTACACATATATCAAAATCAAATCAGAGTCCTTTTTTTACCACTTTATCTAATTAGATTTTATCCATATTATGAGGAAAAACTTATAATGGTTTATTAAGATAATTTTAAAGGCTATCACTATCTATCCCTAGAATATTTTGTCGAACCTTATGTCATTAAAGAATATTATACCAGAGCAAGATTCAATCTCACTTACGCCCTTTATTCAATACAAAACTGCAACAGTTTATTCCTTAAATTGTTGTTAAAATATAATTTGGTATATATATATATATATATATATATATATATATATATATATATATATATATATATATGTATATATGTATATATATATATATATATATGTATATATGTATATATATATATATATATATATATATATATGTATAATTCGGCTAGTAATAAGATATACCAGTTACAGTTTGTCCATTCTACCTACTAATAAAAAAAGTACAATTGTGTTGATGTACGACATATCTATAGTAACCCATACGATAGTTACATGGGTGATAAGTGGCATGATCTACTAATGAACTAAAGCTTTACTACTTAGACAACTAAAAATATCATATTGAATGGTGTATTACGGTCTATTATACTAATGCTAATCAAGCAAGCTAACCATCATAAAATCTTTTAATTGTTTTCATCCAAATTAACATCTACTTAATTAAAAATCGGTTGTTATACCACACGTTGATAATATTCTGCATTGTTTCCATCATAAAAATATGCCTTGCTGGTATTGATCAATGAAATGAATAAACCGATACTTAAATCATTGCTAAACCATATCCGTAATTCAAATATATGCCACCTCTTTGGCTTATCATTTATTAAGGTCAAAGTTTAATTATTAGTTATTTTTTACATTTGCTACATTACTTTTTAGTTTTACCTAACTTAACCGAATCATGATGATTATTACTTAGTAGAGCTTGATTTCATTATTTCCAAATTATTGTCAGTCATCATGTAGCACAGTCCCTCTTTATTTAAAACTGTTCTCACATGATCATTACACTCTGATCATGTTAGAACAGTTTTTCTGTTTCTCATTGTAATAAATATTATTTTCTTCAGTATTATTCCAGAACACACTATATGCTCAGTCTATATTCCCTCTATCACTGATTGCTAAAGCTATTAACTCCTATAAAATATTTAGTTAGTATGTTTAAGTAGCTGATAATCCAACAAGGAAAAACCGTGCGATAAAACTACATATTGCAAACACAAAAACCAATGATACATCAGTAATCAGATAACTAGTACATCATAATATTGCGAAACTGGGCGAGAACTATGATGTAAGTTGTAGATAGACTGAGGTAACTTAGGATCAATTTGCAGTCCAACGTAAAGAAACTGAATACTGTGAAATTTGGCGGATTCTCCATCAGCTGCATCAAACTTTGTAGAACATGTTTGTCATTCCCGTCTGAAAAAAGAAAAACAGTTTTCAAACCTATATTTGAGTAAAACGAAATGTGAATAACAAATATTATTATTTAATTTTAGTTTACGGTATTAACAAATTATTTTTATAAATATTTCTCTTAGAAAAAATTATGAAAAAATGTTTATTGAAGGTAAAAAAAAGTGTTTTAAAAGTTCTTGACGAAAACAAAACTATTATTACGCAGAACAAAAGGATTGTATTAAAGTTACTACCTCACAGTGTAAAACACTTTTTAATTACAAAGACAAAATTCATCAACGCTGACCGAGACTGAAAAAAGGAGAAACAAATTTTGGTTGATGATATTTTGCCAACATAGTAATAGTAAGCAGATATAAATTAGTGCTGATTTTTCTAACAATGCAGTTAATTATAGCAGCAGGTGTGGTGAGTTTTCCAATGAATGCTGATGAAATAAAATTTATGGAAGTTACAAAATCATCAAATACAAAATCAGCTACACTAAGGTTTGCGATAGTTTACTTATCTGAAATTAATTATTAATTCTGCATATATAAAAACATTTATTTGCCTGTTTACAAGTTTCACAAATGTTTAGACATAAGTTTCTGCACATGTCGTTACCTCTTTAATCATAAGGTAATAAAATAAACACGAAAATACATAAAAAGATAATTCAAGCAATTATTACACATGGCTCAGCTTGGTCTGGCTTGTATAATGTCAAAAATATGATGAAGATAGTTGATTTATTTTTAAGAGAAAAACATGAAAACTGTTTGGACTAACACAGATGGACAGTTCCTCGAGGATCAGAACAAACAATGAAAGTGAAAAATTAATTAAATATAAAAGTGTGAATAATTAAATATAAAAAAGTCATATCGCTTCTTATAGCTGGGACATAAAGAAAGATAAAATTAAAACTGTTATTTAAAAAAGGTAATATAATAATTTTCACCGTAACGATTGAACACATTCTGAGAGTGAAACCATTCTGAGAGACGAAGACACAACAGGGATATAGTATTTTTAGCAAAATGTTGACATTCTGGCAAATGCAAATGACATAGCCCTGATTGCTTCCTCAAAAGAAAGCCTTAAAGGAGTTATTGAACATCACGCAAAAGGTAGCCTGGGCCAGTTTAAAATTCAATACCCGGAAGTGTCCCTCCCTTAATATAGGTGAGAACTGTAAAGTAACTACTGACACATTAACAATTCAAGGCGAAACACCGGATGTGCTTACTGCAAAGGATATCAGTTGACACCTCCATGCTTCTGTATTTAACATTCCACCTGAAGAATGGAGTAGTTAGGAAAAAACCGCTTACCGACATTGACCAAAAGATCATGCGGTCGGTAAAAGCTGGGTGAATCTCCCACAAAGTGCTTCTAAAGAACTATTATACTTAAAATACCTCTTGCTTCGTTAGTCAAGAGACTGACACCTCTTGACTAACAAAACAAGAGGCAGACCAAAAGAGGTAGCTAAATGATGTCTGTCCTTAATATAATGAGGGTTACAAACGGAAAAAGTATGTAAGTTACAGTAAAGAAAAATTTGGAGGAACATAATGGAGCAGACCAGACCTTATAAAGGTTGTGCGTCTGAAATGAATGAATGAATTCTGTTAATTTTGGCTCGTCACGTTATCAATACAGTGGTATACAGCTAAAAGTATTGTGAGAAATAAAAAAGCTTAGAACTTAGATGATATATTATGGTAGAAACTAAAATATGATAACGAAGCACGTGAGAAAAAAATTGAATACCGAGGAAGAATATAAACTAAATGATTAAAACCTATCTTTTACGAGATTGGATCCTAATACATATTTTATGTGAGAGAAAGTTGTGAAACATATCATAAATGTTATTAATTGCTAGCACGAAAATATATAGTTTTCAATAAATTAATGACTTTGTTTCTATTTCTATTATTGCATCTTTTTTTAATTTTAATACAAAATAGCAGATATGTAAATTGTAAATCAGACACTGTATTCATTAAACAACATGACACGAACAACTTGTCAAATTGAGATATAACTTTTGTATCAAGCATCTGTGTTGATTTTTCCAGTGGAGATATCGGCCAGCAATATAACCACTTCTAAAATCATCGCCAAATTTTATTGTCAGTTATGAAATATAATGTTTACAATATGATGTAGCAAAAAATGTTTATACGGTCATAATTTCTTTACAGGCTACACTATAATATAAATACACACACATTTGATATAAACATTTAAATTATTAGAATACATTTATTTAAAAAAAAATGTCTAAATTCAGGCCAACAATATCAATATCTGATCTTTCTTTACCTTGTCAGTGATGCCAAATGATATTATTTAAAGCCATTGGTGATTTAAGGGGTTATATACAGTTATAATTTTCAAAAAATCGATTTTTTTTATTTTATTTTCTTAATGTACGTATATTTAAGAATACACACAGAAATTTCATATCGTTCCGGTGAATATTTTCGAAGTTACATGCAAATTTGAAAAGGCGTTTCAGAGTGCTTGAAAGTACAAGGCCGGAGCGGCAGCGCTACCTGGAACGCTGTCCCTTTTATGCACCTGCCTATTGTAAATGTGCCCTTCTATTGTATTTAGATGCGTAAAGCAACAGTGTGTTATTGTTTTTTTTATACCTGAAAGGTGAATTTTTATTTTTCTCTCCCTAAACAGAGTGGTAGTCAGTATAAGCAGCTAAGCCAAGCAGTAAACTTGTGAGTTCGTTCATATTTTTTTCTGCAATTTTTTCGTGAAAATGAAGTCTTCTAGAGAAATGAGAAAATCTCTTAACATACGCAAGTCGAGAATAAAAAAACGCAAAAATGTTTTTACTCCAAAAACAGCCGAAACGGATGAAAGTAGTTTCAGTGCTTCGGCGAAAACATTTTAAGAACAAGAGGAAATCTCAATTCCCCATGATCCGTCTATTGAGTATCGCATTTTAAATTTTATAACAGTGTTTGCAGCAATTTCTGAATATGTGAAATATAAGATCTGTGACGGAAATGTTAAGTTTCAAACTGCTTCTGAACGAGGACTTGGTTTTAAAATTGTTTTGCTGTGTGATAAGTGTGCAGATCGTAACATAAATTCTAGTCCTTTTGTCGCCCACTCTTATGAAATAAATCGACGATTTTTATTTGTCATGAGAGTCCTCGGATTAGGGTTAAAAGGTGCAGCAAAATTTTGTGGATTAATAGACATGCGAGTTTTTATATAACAGCCCACTTACGATTTAATAATGAATAATATTCACTCCAGTGTAAAAACAGCCACCGAAAAACTTTTTCAACAGGCTTGTACTGAAGAAAAAAATTTGACTTCCGAACATCAAGGTGATGAACATTCGACAGAATTAACTGTATCTGGCGATGGCACATGGAAAAAGCGAGGGTTTACTTCCTTGTACGGTGTGACATCAATGATCGGATACTATTCTGATACAATCATTGATATTTTTGTAAAAAGTGCCTACTGCAAATTGTATGAAACTTGGAGGAAGAAATTCGATGCCGAAGAATATAATGAATGGTATGCAGAACATAAAAAAACTTGCACTGCAAATCATTCTGGTTCTTCTGGGAAAATGGAAGTAGATTCAGTCGTCGAAATGTTCTAACGTTCACTGGAAAAACTTGGAGTCATGTACAAAAATTATATTGGAGACGGTGACTCCAAAACCTACTCGGGAATTTTAAATGCTGCACCTTACGGTGATCAAGAAGTTGTGAAAAAAGAATGTATTGGACACGTACAGAAACGAATGGGCACGCGACTCCGAGATTGTGTCAAAACAAATGTTGAAACAGTTGAAAACAAAAAAGAAAAAAAAATACAAAAAAAAAACTCTCGGCGGAAAAGGCAAACTTACTGGAAAGATGATCGATAAGTTGACAGTTTATTATGGCTTAGCAATAAGGAGAAATTGTAATTCGGCTGAAAAAATGTATAATGCTATCTGGGCCACATATTATCATTATTGTTCAACTGACGTAAAACCTCAACACTATAAGTGCCCGAACGGACCAGACTCATGGTGCAGCTGGCAGAGGGCTGCAGCTGCCAATTAATTATCCACTTTCGAACATGATTATGAGCCATTACCAGAAGATGTTACTTAGGCTATACTTCCGATTTATACAGATCTCAGCAGTGAGAATTTATTAAAAAGATGTGTAGGTGGTTTTAATCAAAACAACAACGAGAGCTAGAATCAACTGATTTGGAAAATCTCTCCCAAAATTGTTCCGGCCGGTTCGAAAACTGTGGAAATCGCTGCATACATAGCTGCCGGCATATTTAATGAAGGAATGGCATCACTATTATATTATATGAAGGCAATAGGAATTACTCTTGGGCACAATGCGCATTCATATGCCGAAAAAGAAGATGAGCAGCGCGTGAACATTTCCGATCTCGGAGCGCGTGAGAGCACCCGAGATGGAAGAATGGCCCGCAGACAACATCAGCTCGAGTTGTTAGAAGCTGCCGAAGCAGCGGAGGGTGTATTATATGGCGTATATATAATAGACGACTCCATGTAAGTTAAAAAAAAAATTATCTTATGTAAAGTGCTTTTCAAACTTCAAACGCGTTTTTCTCAAAATGGTGTTTTCAAAGTCGGTGACAAAACATTACTCGAAAACGGCTAAACCGATTAGTCTCAAATTTTAACACGAGCTTCTTAACTATATTTTTTAGTAATTAATCGAAGATTTTTTCTCACCGATAAATAATTTTTTTTTTAAAACAATTTAAGGCCGAAACTTTGGTCAAAAATCGATGTTTTTTTTTGAGAAACCGCCATTTTGTCAAAAAAAAATTATTTTCCTTATTCCTGGGATTAATTACTAGATTTAACATTACTTTAACGAAATCTCTTTGGTCTTTTAATTTCAGAGAATCCAGTTCAGAGATATAGTGGTCACCGCAAAACGTCTTTTTTGAGAGGAGCTCCCGGAGATCAGCTGTAGCTCCTTTCCAAATAAATATTTTTACTAATACTGAGACTTAAAATCCAGTTAAAAGATACCATAATATGTGTATAAATTTTTAGATCAATAAATTTAAAAGTTTTCTCAGAAAAAATCTGGAAAATTCGATTTTTTTCGGCCTTCTAACTGTATATAACCCCTTAAGAAATTTGAACTCTACAAGGAAAAAAAGGTGAAAATTTTCACAAAAACCTTACATAGTGCATTTATATAAGATGGAAAATTTCATTTCGAAATAAATAAGAAGGTATGTTTTTACCGTACATGGGACTTGCAAAAGAAAGTTTATTTTGAATTTTCCTTGGTTCATTACGCCGTCAGAATAATGGACACATCCCTAATCATCAGTTGGTCAAGACTTATGTATTTTATTTTATTTGTCCTTTAACATGTGCATAATCTGACATCTAGCAAGTACCTTCAGAAATTTCTCACGTGTCAATGAAGATATTTTCCTTTCGCATTTACTAGACGCTGACTTTTCCTTTTAAATTTTGAAATTTTGTTTGCAAAGTATTTAATCCCTAAATGTGTATGTGTTATGTGGGAATTTAACATCCTTATAAAAGAAGTCACCTTACAATTCAGTTTTTGTATACCCACCATATTTCTGCAATGCAAGTAGATGGTTTGTGAGTGACCGAATTTTCAAGGTTGTATGTCTCACATTACCACAAAAAAAGCATATAAGGCAGACTACGATGAAATGTGATATGCATCCAAATGTTACAATGAAGGGGTATCTGGTTATGTGGACCTGCAAATAAATATTGAAAAGAAAGTGAAGGAATGTAAAAAGTAGTTTCACACTCGAGATTATGACAGAACAATGTGATAGCAATTGTCATTTATTACTTAAATAACATTTTTAAGCACTTAGCTTCTTTTTTCAGGAATGATATATTATTTATATAGTTTTTTATTTTAAAAAGGCGTGCAGAACTAAATTAATGGTACCAATTATTAACAGAGCTATATTAGAATTGAGGGTTTTCTAAATTTGAATTATAGTATGATAGTGCCATATTCGGTTTCTGGCAAATAGAGCTAAGAATATATTAATTGTCACCCATGTTGAATTTACAATGTAGTTTCATTGTTAGCAAATTTTTTGATCATTCTGAACAAATTATTTTAAATCAGTTTGTGCAAGTAATTTGTTTGTTGTTATCATAATAGCAGAATATAATATGTGCCGTGTATAAAGTTGTGTTGGCAAAGTGTTACACAAAGGAAGCTTTTGGCACTGATAAATATTTCACAGAGATAGACGGTTTTTTTATTCACAGTTTGATGTGCTTAGTGAATTAGCATACAAAATTGATTGAATACCTGTAAAAGGTTCAAAATGTTTGCTATGAGCCTTAAATAATAATTTTTCTAACTAAAAAGTTACACTATGAAGAAGTGAATTAAAGAACTCCTTGAATATGAGTGGAATCGAATGCGTACCCTATATAATATTGAATGCGTACCCTATATAAATAAATATACATTGTCTTTCCACTTGCGAATCAAAGTTAGCTTCAACTATTATTATTCTGAAATCCTTTTGATTGTAATATAAAAGTAACAACCGATAAAAGAGAATAATTCAAAATTATTTACTAACTTACAGCGCACCTTTCATCCTAAACGCTTTCCAGCTCTTTGGATACATTTGTAACTCAGCTGCAGCTAATATTGAAGGTTCGAATCAGCATATGGAGAGACAAACACATCTTTATAACTTGTAACAAATTTAAAATTTGAGTAGAACTATAGTACTTTCTGAGATATTATTGTAGT
Source organism: Druceiella hillmani (assembly GCA_039881145.1). NCBI lineage: Eukaryota > Metazoa > Arthropoda > Insecta > Lepidoptera > Hepialidae > Druceiella > Druceiella hillmani. The sequence continues at coordinate 10,634,758 of JAYKKI010000030.1, read as the reverse complement.
TTAAATTAATAAGTTCTCATACTCACTCACTGACAGATCATCAAAATGTATAAGTTACGTCAAAAAGAACTGGAAGATCGATATTTAGGTAAATTTTAAGAGAAATCTTAGAAACATTTGCAGGTAAGCCCATATAAGAGTTTGGGTCTACATTTGTAGATTATTAACTGTGCTCGCCATTTTATTCCCCTGAACCCTTGGAAAATATTATTAAAATAAATGGAAGGCTAATATAATTCCAAACGTACTTTGGCATGTCTTTCCAGTTTCAAATAAATGTACTTTGTATTGAAATGCCAAAAGTATATTACCGTCTTTTTAATCTGTCCTTTATGATGGAGTACAATCTATTTTTTTTTCAAATTCAATAGATTCCATCTGGTGAAATTTCATCAAAATCCCATTAGCTATATTTCCGTGATGGACAGTCAAAGAGATAAAAATGTTAATACTATTTTTTTTATAAATACCTTTAATGTATATGCAAGTCGATTCTTCATTTTTGTTATATGTGTAGTCAATAAATCCTAATACTAAACCTACCCAAGTAATTAAATTACCAATATTGAATAAAGCAAAATTACTAATATTCAAATTTTAAATAAATTGAGGAAAGAATATATTCTTATATCGAAAACATCCACATCGAAAAAATTTCCAACAAAATGACCAACAACTAGGTCTGTCCCCATACGTCTCCCCGTATTCGAGCTGCTCACTCAAGTTTACGCACCGCTCCGCTCTTCACCTCTAGCCATGGCAGTTTCCCCAATGTTAGGACGAAAAATATCATTGCGCAATTTAAAATACATGTAACGCCATAAATTAATGTACAATAAAAGGTATACTATACAGTGTATGTATGTAATTGTAATTACGAGTAACTTGACACTATGAGTTTTCTAAACACACATATAAACATTTAATGGTATGTAGTATTTCTATTAAAGTACTCATATTATAAATATTAATATTCTTTTTTGCACAAAGTATGTAGCCTGATATATCTTTCATGACTGAATAAATATAGAGAATTTCTTCGCTTGCCTCCACAAATACTTCAAATGTTTTAAGTATTTAGGATATTTTATTGCTGTACCAAATTTCAAGTTTCAGTATCAAATGGCTAACAGATAAATGAACGAACATGTGAGTTATTTTAAAATGATTCTTTTTAGTTTTCATGTACAATATCCTAAATAGGCAAAGGAGCAACAAAGCAGCTAGAAACTTTTCTCCCTAACCCTATGAAAACTTAAGATTTCCATAAAATTAAAATTTTAAAACTGTAAAAGGATAGACTGACATAAAATATCAATAGCATTGTCTGCGATTGTTATTAATATTCAGAGACATGTGGCGAATAGAAATATTTTAAGTACAATACTGGCAACTGCACCATTAGACATTTTTAATGCACTTCCTATACTATGCTATGTATTCGCTCCCTCCACAGAAAAAAGTGTTAATTAAAATTGGACAAAATTAGGCAATAGACTTATTTTTTGGGTTTTTTCATAATGTCTATTTGCAATGAAACATGTGTTTTATAATAGATATAATTGCTAGGTTGTTTGTTAATAAAACAAAATATTATTTTTATAATCAAGGGTTATTTATGAAAATGAAGGTCACTTGCTTACAATGGGTGAACACGTATTTAATCATAAATTACACATTAATTGAATTCTATTAAACATCTGTTAGACTATTTGTGCAGTTATTATAAAAATGTTATTCAAATGTCAAAATGAAAGTAGATTCAAATTTCATATTATTTTTGAACAGAGAAATAAGAATAAATATACGCTGCTGTCTAAAATGACCGATAATCAACTGCCCCTCTGACCATTGTTGATTTAACCTCCTATGCACCAGATATGGTTTTTTGATATCGTTGTTGCTTTAACCACATATGTATCAGAAGCAGTGGCATTTTTTTGCAATGTAAATGATATGTTTTCTTCTGGTGTATTTCCTTGGAAGGTATAGGTTTTTTTAGGAACCTTCCGCTTCTTATCTTTTGGTTCAAACACAATCGGAATAATTTCACTTTTAATTAGAGTTATAATATTTTTTGGTAAGAAATAAAATATCAGATAGTCGACTTTTTACTTTTGTTGCCTGATAGACAGCACGTAAGATGAGATCTGTTCGTATTTTGTAACATTTGAATGCGCATACACAGGCTAGAAGCATGAAATTCCATACTTAGGGTTCAAAATATCTATTTTATCCAATTATCGTGTATTTTGTCATCATTACAGTTCTTTCAGAGAGATTGATGTTGTGTAAATGCTGATCTCGAACCAGCATCTACCACGAAATGTCAACATGACAAACAACGTACATATTCTATACCTTGTGACTGAGACAATGATGGTCAATGACCACTTCCAAATGGACACGACTGTTATTAACACAGAAATGGATCAGAAATATCATAGAGTTTTATTAATACAGAAATGTTTTCATATTTAACATGTTATACCACCGATACCTCTTTTATCCAATCATTTACTTTCATAAATTTTGATGTTAGGCAGTTTAATTAATTTCTGATGAAAAGTATGCAGGATCTTCACTGGAATTACCACAAAATAGTCAAATTTCTAGTCATTTAATGTTTCCATCAGTACTTTACATATTGCATATGAAAACATCCTCTCAGTAATTTACAAAATATAAATTGATGGATGTAATGTAGCTGTCAATAACTTGTATCAGTCATAAACTTTTCACCAGAGTTATTTTTACCGTCTATTATTGCCATAATTATTATTTTAATAGCAAATTGTATTAACTATTTTTAATAGATTTATAGTAGATTAATCTTTCTTTGGCTTTTTTAATTTTTCATATTTTTTGTATTCCTCCTTTTTTAGACATTTTTTGTTTTCCCCTTTTTGTCTTTTTTTGTATTTGTTATGGTATTTTGATTTTTTTTCTTTTTAAAGTTTTCTGGTACCTATTCCTGATAATTGGTATATATCAGGAATAGATACATGTACTCCTTTATATGTTTGCCCAAAAACCACACGATTGTCATGATATATGGTTATTTCCGCTACTTGGACAATTCATATCTCTGAAATGGTTCCCGTGCTCATACTATGTTTTAATATATTTATTACATTGTAATGCTGCTCCTTCCTGTAAAATCTGTGTAGTCTATGATGAAGGGCATATAAACCGTAACTCCATCACTGGATTATTGCTTATTCTGTTCTGTGACATTAAGACTAGCACTGGCTATTTGTCCGGATTCCTCATCAAAGAATCTCAAACAACTCAATATTAATTGAGCATTAAATTTTTTTTTATGATTAATATTATTTTGTAAACCCTTATTTAGACCACAATTTAATTAAACAATTGGAAATTGGAACAAATGGAAATGGACTATTGGGTGGACCATAAAGGTCCACCCAATAGTCCATTTCCAGGGGTACTCTTTACTTTGGTGCACCGGTAAATCTGCCTTATGATATTATTTTGCAAAAAAATTAACACTAAATTGTATTTTTAATATGTTATATTAATAAATAAGCTAATGAATTACAAACTAACAATAAACAATAACTTATATTTTATTTTGAGGTTGCCATTTTAATCACAACAAAAATGTTTACTTTGTTGTGTAAATGTAAGTGGCTGTAAGGCAAGACCTTATATTACACATGTTAAACCTAGTCTCGTCTGCCATGGTTATAAGATATGATATGTCACATAGACTTCAGTGAACTAAAAGTGAGTAATTTTTGTATATACTCTGTAATTTGATTATTAGCAATGAATAACTCAAACAGAAGAAAAATCTTCACATTGTTGGACTTCTCAGTGACCACAATTAAATATACCATTCACAAAGATCACAATGTCAGATAATTAAAAAGAATAACAAACAATTATTTACTTCACCTGGTTTGTAATATAGTCCAAAAAACTGTCTATAGACATTAATGTGGTCATAAAAGATGTTGTCAGATGAAAGAGAAGCTGAAATACGAAATAAATTTAATTATAAAATATGATTACATTATAGCTTAAAATTATTAATAAATTTTGTATTTTTCAAATCTGTAAAAATGAAGGTAAAACAAATATTTCATATATGTTCCATAGTCATTCCATCTTGCATAATGACGTATTGGCAGACATTACGGCTAATACTGGAAAGTGGAAATATAACTTTTCCCTAAGAGCTACCAAGCTAGGCAATGGGATCTCCACTGATTAAAGGAAACTATGTATTGTTGTTTTGGAATATTTAACATCAATTTTAAAAATATTTTTTTCTGAAGTAAGAAAATTATGGGAAATGTGTAACCTCAATTCGTAAAATGAAATTCTACATAGAAATTTGTTTTAAATGATGAAAAATATATAAAAGAAAAACTGATACTAACGTAGAATACTGCAATATTGTCTTTTAAAAATGAATAAGAATTACTAAAGTAAATGTTTTTGGTGGCAGACAGACAGATACTGTTTGTTGATATCTTTAAGAGTATTTTAGTACAAGTCCATTCATGTTTGTACATATTGTCTTATCCTCCATTAAAAATTTGTGGTTCAATTAAGACATACATATTATATTTCAGAATTTAATACAGCTCATAATGTGCACATATATTTTTTTCACTTCTTCATTAATTTTGTTACAAGTGCAGCTAACAGCAACCACCAGCCTAGCACCAACATTTCATTTTGCTCCAGAAATTTTGAATTTACAATTATGAATCAAATGTCAAGTTCAACTTTAAACTACACTATATAATTGACTATAATAATTTAATAAAAACTGTGAATTACCTGAGTATTGAAGAGTGAGTTCAAAATTTCACTGATATTCATCAAATCATAACAAACATTATACATATCGATAATTTTCATGTCGCAATAACTTTTGAAGTACCTTTTAAAAACATTTGCATTACCAGCAAAATCTTGAACATCAATAGCATTTTCAGGCACCTCACTAACACTTAAAAGATACAAATTATATCCAACCATAGTGTAACGCTGGTTTATTGTACGAACAATTTGTAAGAATATATACATATCTGCAAATATCTGATACATTACAGAAATACGATAAAATTTATCACAAGAGATAAATTGAAAATTCATCATTTGATCTACATTGATATCATTAAAGTAAACTAAAAGTAATACGAAAACACACGCAAAAGCACTCACTATCTTCATGTTGCCATATATTTCTGGTTCGAGACGTAAAGTCAAATCTACTTGATGCAACTTATCATAAAGCTTGGTAAATTTATTTTGGCTTCGAAAAGTGGCATTTATTATTTGAAGTGTAAAATATATTAAATAAACAGATTGGTACAAATGCATCAACGCTGGTGACATTTTTGTCCATTTAGGACCAAGATATACAATTTTGTAGATGGAATAAATTATCACCAAAAGTAAACAGTATATCTTATAATATATTTCATAACTGTTTATATTAAGTAAACATTTTCTTTTAACACCAAACAGTGATTGGACAACAGTAAAAGGCTTCAAGCCATTTTTCAAAGAGTATTTCTCTTCTTTAATCACCATGTCTGTAGCTTAAGAAGTTAAATAAAGATATAAACGTGTATAAGAACCGGCAAACAATAATTTCACTGGATATGTTATTTTCGTGTTGGTGGAATTATTGATATTTCGTGGTATTTACTGTCCTTCAGACAAATGATTAATGAATGAAACCACTTACTACTACAATGTTATTCTTTCATCATAGCATGTGACTTCAAATATGTAGCAACATGATTAATATACATTCGCTTGGCGACCAGGTAGGAAAAAGTGTTGCACTAGGCTTCGGTAGCATAAAATGTCCAATGAATCAATAATTTATAACCCTTTGGTGTAATTTAATCAAATAATGAATGCTACCAGTGCAAGTACCCATGTTTGAAGACAGACGGCGTTTTAAGGCCATTTGGTGTTGCACTTGTGTGCTGACTTCTATTAAATAACACCAATATAAATTTCACACTAATTCATAGACTAGCTTGGGTTTGGCAGCCATTTCATTCAGTCATGGAAACATACTTTTTCTGATATGGAAAAGTGCACTGTTTTTACCGATTCGCCTTTTTGCTTTTACATGAGAAAACATATGAGGCAAAATTGGACGCTGTTTGTAGGGATTCTTTGCTGTCTATGACAAGAGTTAGATATTGTTCTAACAAATTGAAGCATTGTTGAATATCCATTTTTAATTAAGAGCACCCAGCACGGTCGGTAGGTATGTTTACCAATAATATTAAACCTAAACTATTCCTGGTCAACTATCTACAAACAGAAATTTTTTAAATGAAATAAGTGTATTAGGTAATTTAAAAGAATTTTGAAACATAGATGTAAATTACATAATTCTAATGAATTATAGGTTTAACGCATTGTATTGGATAAAATTTAAAAATGGCTAAAATCAATAATTATTTCACTTAGCAAAAATAATTTGTTTTCTAATTAGTATTATCTATAATATATATTATTAAAACATTAAAGTTAACATTGTTAAAAGTGAATATTTAACATTAAGTTTGTTCGAGGGAACTCAAGTAGTCCTCCACTGGTGATATTTCCGAGTTAAACGTGTTGGTTTTCTCCTCTCAATAATTTAAATTTTTCTTAAACTGTTGTACCAAAAGTAGCCTGCTAGGCCAAAAAATTGGCGCACTTACTTTACATTGGATAGTATAGTCGACTTAATCAATACTTTAATTTTTTTTTCGTTCAGTCTAATCTGACCCTGACTAATGGTTCGTCTTAGATAATCAACTTCAATTGTCAAAAATGTGTTCAAATTTATTGAAAAACCAAAATTTGTAAGTGTTTGTAAAACTTCGTGTAATTTTTCCATGCCCCTGAGACACCATCTACATTCGTATTAAAATGTCATCGATATAACAATTATGGTCCCTTCTTTGGTGTAAATCGTTCTGCTGTTCAGAATACCTGGAAAAAATTTCGAGAGAGTGGTTCATTCAAAAGAAGACCGGGATCAAGAAGAAAGCGGTGTACTTAGCCCTGGGATGTCCGATATATTATGAGCCAAGCTTTACGAAATCAGAAGATTATTCACACAAATATTAAAAACAAGATGTAAATGATAGCCTGTAGACTGTCAGGAAGCTGAAGACTTGAAGTTTACCCAAAATTGTGCAACATGAACCAATGTGGAGTGGAGTAGAGGTTTTATTTTGTAATGAAGCCAGAATCTTTTTATTTGGTGAGGACCAACATCGCAAAGTGTTGAGATGACCTGGAGAATGTTATGTATGCATATGTTTCAAAGAGATTATGCCTTATGGCGGAGGCTCTATTATGTTTTCGGCAGCCATAAATTGCACAGTGATAAATCAGACAAATCCATATTCCTCATAACCAGCACTGGTCACTGTAGTATAACTAGCACTGACCATTACAAATTCTAGTGCTGTCTTCGTGGATTAAAATGCTTGAGCATACTGAGCTAATGAAGTAGAATCTTACCTGACCAAGGTTGGAACTTGCCACTTAGATCGGCCAGTATGAAGTTCCAACCTCAATCCTACTGAGCATCTGTGGGGCATTTTAATCGGTCCGATATTGATTCAAGCCCATAGAACATCTGAAACCTAAAAACAGTTATTACGGCCAAATGAGAGCGTATTTCCCAAGAAATCATTAAAAACCTCATCTAGGCCATACCACGAAGAAATACAGCAGTCAGTTCAACAAAAGGTGGCCATACTTGATTCTAATTCTTTATTTTCTTTTGTAATTTTTGTGAAATAAAAGGTATTGTACCTAATCAAAAAAATCGTAAGAGCCTGTTTTTTTGCAAAAGATATACACATAGGTACGTAAATAGGAATGTATATATATATATATATATATATATATATATATATATATATAAATATATATATGTATACCTTTTTTATGTGCCTCCTTTCATGGCTTGCTCTGTCCAAAAAACGCTGCACATAACTGAAATGTAAGAATAGAAGAACGACATTAATTTAACGAAATAAGACAAGCAATGAAACATATGGAAGCAGTAATTATGTCATTAACAATTAAGTAACTTGTACATAGTGTGTAATGAATACATCATTTCAGTATAAACATGTTGTGTCGATTGCTAAATGCCCTTATGGGGCCACAAAATAAATTTTTATATAATTAAATTATGAAACACATTATTTAAATTATGAGCAAAACATTTCTCAGACCAATGTCCAATATTTTTCTCAAGAGCCTTGAACATGTCGCCATGTAAAATATGGTACATATATGGGCCTAACCTAACCCAACATTGTATAGATTAGTATTGTGTCTATGCGTACTTCAATTAGTCTATATATTCCATTATCCAAATGACAGTGATGTAACCTTCATGTAGAAATACACACAAAAATATCTCAGCATTTTATTGCCACAGATATAACCATCAATTAACATTAAAGTAGAACATTGATTATTTCAATTTGTGGGTGTGATACATATAAGACTAGATAACTGTGATTGATAATATGACTTTTTATATTACATAACCATCTGGATGGTTGGAACAGAACCCTATTATTCTGGTCACACCGTCTACTCGTCTCTCATAGGTTTTAAACTTCTAAATAAAATAAAACAAAAGTTTGAAATTCATTTAAAATTATACTTCATTTTTATTTTCATTTTGTTACAAGGTCAATGGCAACAATAACATTACCTGGAAAGCTTATGAATATGGTGACTATAAAATGCATCATTTGAAATATATAATTAAGTTTTTAAAATAATTACAAAGCTAATTAAAGTAAACAAAAATATGCAACAAGTTTTTTAAAATACCACTTTAGCTAAAAGGTAAACATTCTGTTCGATTTACTAGATGGGTTTGAAAGAACTGCAGTGGTATTCAGTAGAACAGTTAAACATTTTGGATCAACTGTTAGATCAAAATAAATACCTATCATAAATATATTATCAAGTGGTACATGGTACATCGAGTGGTACTGATGTATCATATGTACACATTGAATATCATATGTACACATCATATGTATACATTGATGGAAGCATTCACTGAGCACAGCACTGATTGTCAAAAAATTGATAAGAATATTTTTCACCCAAAAAACCCTGATTTTTTATGAAGCCTAAGAAATGCACAAATGGCGCTAAGAAGAGATCGACCAATATTGTATTTATGAGGGTGGTGCATTTTTTATATTTTGGCATCTTAAAATTGTTAATTATTAACATAAGAACATTTGTCATTGATTAGGGAGTTGGTTTTATAATAAGTAGTTGGTGGATTTAAGTGCTCAAAGCACAAGTCAAACAAAATAGAACAACAGAAGATTAGGTAATAAAATAATGAAAGTTACGCATCAGGATAATTTTTTATTATAGAGTCCAAGTCTGGTAAATGTCTCAATAATATACATTAATAATTGTCACTAGTAGACAAAAATTGGGAAATTCCCTAGTATCTAGGAATCATAAAGTTGAATAAGAGAGTATTTTCATAATTATTAATATGACACGAATAGCAATGTAATCATTGCTATTACAAAAACCCTAAAACTTGCTAAATATAGTGCCGAATTTCATATCTATATAGCTAGTTGTCTTTCCCAATTATTATAAAGTTTGTATATATTGTATCATTTAGTGTTAATATTGCGAGTTTGCTTAATAAAAAAGAAATTATATCCACAGCGTCCAGTTCATAATAAGGGCGTGAAGTTAGTGCAGTCACTACCCTGATACGGTCAATGGACGCAAAGTATGCGTGCTGTTTTGACTAAATTGTACTGACCAATATTTAATTTTATCTGACCAATTATCAGTGGATGATTTCCTATCAAGCACAGATTTTATTTCTTTTTCTTATTTTTAGTAAAAATAATTAATACTAAACTATTTGAATAAACAAAAAGAGTACCCGTTAATAAAAAATGTTCTATCACTGACCTAATAATTAGAAGAAATAACCTTTTATAGCTCTTTACGGATCTTTTAGATGACATAATTATTTTTATGAAATTCATAAACACAAGTCTAATATACTAATATATATGCAATCCTTGGAGTATTCAAAAAACCTTATGCCTGCACGCCACACTTATAAACATTTTATTAGTTATTTTCTTAATGGAAATACTCTGACCAATTGTTTGTTTTGACTGACCAATTAACAGCGCTTCAATATTGATCAGATATAGTCATTTATTTTTTATTTCGAATAAAATAAGTTGCTAACATTTTCCAATGACCTTAACAAATTTTACCAATTAATGCAACCAATTGACCTTTTATGACCATTTTGTGACCTTTCAGATAACATAAGTGTTTTATTAAATTCGCACCATGAGATGCGAGCATTGCGGCTCTCAAATCAACACATTTTTTGTCATTATTCTATTTGGATATTAAAGTAAAGGAGTGCACGAAGTCTGGTTTGACATTATAGATTAGTTTTATTGTAAGATAGACATTCAAATACCAAAAAAGTCTAAATGTTAGTTAAAGGAAAAAGTTTGTGGCGTTTTTTCAAAAAATTAAAATACATTTTTTTTTATATTTTAGGTGAACTTTATTAAACGAAATATGTGCCATTTTGATTTATAATGTTTTGTGATTTTCTAGTAAAACCATGAATCAATCACTCTGGAACTTCTGGGATTTCTGGGGGAAAAATTGAACCAAGTGATTTCCACACACCTCTTTTGAAATCAGCTTTACAACATTAAGAGAGTTTTGTAAAGAGTGAAGCAAATGGTAGTCAGATAGGATAAGATTCAGGCTACATGATAGATGTATCAACATTTTCCAGTCTGCGAAGCGTTATCGCCTTGGTCGAAATGATATTGTAAAATATAGTAATTTTTTTTAGAATTTTGGCTCATTTTAAAAACGCTATTAGTGTCAACTGAATAAATAAATGTCAAAATTTTGTTCAATGCACTATGAACTAATATTTTAAATGCGTTTGAGTATGGCTAGATAGGGTTAGTATCATAGGGATCTATCTATTCTGGAAAACACCCCGACTTTTTCTTTGACCTAACATATTCCACAATATACCAACTTTCAGCAAATTAGTCATACCAAAATTTTCTTTTCCTGTCATGTAAGATGTGTTAAATGTATTGGAAATCACCACGCTACTCAATACAAAAAACAACACAATAGTGCAGCAACGTAGGCACTTTGCAAAGCAAAAAGCCATCCAATATAACGGAAATAGTTAAAAGCTCAAGAAACAAAGAAGGTCTTAGTTGTACAACAAGAGAAAACTAAAACTATTAGTGCGGCAGAGCATCTTAAACTAGCAACTACAAGTACATCACAAGCACAAGCAATCAAAATATCTACAGAATGACAAATCAATGAAAAAAGCAAATCTTTGGCCATTACGAGAAAAAATCGTAAACATGATGGAATTACCCAATATACTTCATTCTAATTTTAAAGAAAAATTTGATCTATTACCAAATAGTATGGATAAGTTGGACAGAAGCCAGAAACCATGAAACAAGTAAGTGAAAAGTTCCTGTATGATTAATCAATTCTGAAGGAACCCAAATAGCTAAAGCAATGTGCCCACGAACTTGAAATATTTCTAAAAACCTATAATATTAATATTATTTTAACATCAGAATATCCATAATGGTATCAGCTATTAGGCCAATAGCAGCATAAGGTAATCAAATCATAAAACCTCGGAATAATTAAAGGAGTAATAATTCAATTAGCATCAGTAGATGTAAAAAAAAGAACTTTAAGAAAAATATTAAACTTTTACATTAGTTATGTGAAAAATAATTCATTTTTCAATATTATTTACGTAATCAAGCAATTCAAAAATATTAAAAAATAACCTATTTTTCACATAACTCTTGTAAAAGTTTAATATTTTTGTTAAAGTTCTTTTTTTTACATTTCTCTGTTTTTTTATGTTTTAATAATTTTTTTCTATGAAATTCAAAAATATTTTCCAGTTCTTTGAAAAATTGTTCTTAACACAAATATCTAACATGCATTCCTCATTATTTTCAAAATAAATTATTGGATCTTAACTTTTTCTTTTTTATCATCATATAATCTTAATATAAAAAAATGATTTATTGTTTCTTTTTATTACTTCGTCATAAATGAAGTAATCTATATTATTAACGTAATCAAGCAATTATTAAAAAATAAACTATTTTTCACATAACCTTTGTAAAAGTTCAATATTTTTCTTAAAGTTATTTTTTTTACATTTCATTTGTCAGTGTGACTGTGTGTCAATATAACTATGTATTAGTGCGTCTGTGTGACTGTGCGTCTGTGTGTTGTGTGATTGTGTGTCAGTGTGACTATTTGTCTTTGCAAGTGTGTGTCTGTGTGACTGTGTCACTGTGTGTCTGTGTGACTATGTGTCTATGGGACTATTTGCCACTGTGTATCTGTTTGACTGTGTGTCTGTGTGAATGTGTGTCTGTGTGACTGTGTGTCTGTGTGACTGTGTCTCTGTGTGACATTGTGACTGTGTGACTATGTGTCACTGTGACTGTGTGTCTGTGTCACTGTGCGTCTGTGTGTTGTGTGACTTTGTGTCAGACGTCAGAAGTCAAATAGTCAAAATTTGTCTTTGTAAATGTGTGTCTGTGTGACTATGTGTCACTGTGACTGTGTGACTGTATCAGTGTGACTGTGTGTCTATGTGACTGTGTCTGTGTGACTGTGTCTGTGTGACTGTGTCTGTGTGACTGTGTCTGTGTGACTCTGTGTCTGTGTGAGTGTGTGATTGTGTGTGTGTAAGACGGTGTGTCTGTTTGACTGTGTGTCTGTGTGTGCGTCTGTGTGTCTGTGTGTTGTGTGACTGTGTGTCAGTGTGACTGTTTGTCAGTGCGACTGTGTGTCTGTGTGACTGTGTGTCTGTGTGTCTGTGTGACTGTGTGTCTATGTGACTGTGTGACAGTGTGACTGTGTGACTATGTGTCACTGTGACTGTGTGACAGTGTGACTGTGTGACAATGTGTCACTGTGACTGTGTGTCTGTGTGACTGTGTGACAGTGTGACTGTGTGACTATGTATCACTGTGCCTGTGTGGCTGTGTGACTGTGTATCAATGTGACTGTGTGTCTGTGTGGCTGTGTGTTTGTGTGACTGTATGTCTGTGTGACTGTGTGACTATGTGTCACTGTGACTGTGTGTCTGTGTGACTATGTGACAGTGTGACTGTGTGACTATTTATCACTGTGACTGTGTATCTGTGTGACTGTGTATCAATGTGACTGTGTGTCTGTGTGATTGTGCCTGTGTGACTGTGTCTGTGTGACTATGTGGCTGTGTGACGTTGTGTCTGTATGTCTGTGTGACTTTGTATAGGTGTGACTGTGTTCCACTGTGACTGTATGTCTGTTTGACTGCGTGTCTGGGTGACTGTGTGTCTTTGTGTCTGTGTGACTGTGTGCCTGTGTGACTGTGTGTCTGTATGACTGTATGTCTGTGTGTCTGGGTGACTATGTGTCTCTGTGACTGTATTTTTTTTTATCTGAGGGGAAAAATACTATTACATATCATGGGGTCTAGGCGTTAGTGACCCCGTATGTCGGACTCGGCCAAGACTGGCCTATACCGACTAAAAAACCGCCTCTTCTTCTTTACCTTCTTTATCCCCATGGTGTCACCGTTAGGCATTTCTTCACGGGGGAAGGGCTTAGCCTTATTTTCGTGCTATCTCATAATTGTGCTTGGCTGCCGCTCATTCGGGCTCTCTCTTTCCTGCGTATTTGTATACAACATTTTCTGGTACAACACTACAATTTAATTTTGATTCCCACTTCCGCCGAGCCACTGAGAATCGAGGACAAACAAAGAATACGTGCTCTGCGTTTTCGGTACTGCCTTCGCAGATGGGACATTCTGGGGAATGATCATGCTTGTACCGATGAAGATATTCTGGGAATCATCCGTGCCCTGAGAGCATCTGCGTAAGGTAGTAATTTACCTTTCCGTGTTCGCGGTTCATCCATTGATCCACTTCGGGTATGAGCCGATGAGTCCATCTCCCTTTACTTGAGGCATTTCAGCGGGTCTGCCAGTGACGTATACTGCTTTCTCTTTCCTGACTCCTCAGCTCAGCCGGCGTCAAGTACGGGCTTTCTTTTCGAAGGTAGTATAGAGACTTCCGTTCCTCAGCTAGTATATCTATGGGCATCATCCCAGCAATTTGTGACAGTGTGACTGTGTGACTCCAGCACCGCATCTTCAGAGACAGTACGGAAAGCACTAGCTTTCCGTACTGCGCTTAGCCTGTAGACCGATGTGACTTTAAGCCGGTTATCCTGATTGGCAAGGGCCAATGACCAGATAGGAACTCCATACATTAGTACTGATGTAACTACAGATGTCAGCAATAGTCTCCTATTTTGCTTGGGCCCTCCAACGTTTGGCATTAATCGAGACAAATTTGTCACCACTTTCGTTGCCCTTGCTGCAGTGCATTCTACGTGTTTCTTGAAACTAAGACGATTGTCTATCATTACTCCAAGATAGCGAATGTACGGTTGCGTCGTGAGTGTATGATGGCCAACCCTCAGTGTCATTTTCTCAGTTTGCTTTCTGCTAGTAATGAGGACAGCTTCCGTTTTATACTCTGCAAGTTTGAGTCCCACTTGGTCCATCCAGCTTTGTATGATTGTGTAGGTTTGATCAAAAGCCCAGTTAATTTCTTCTACATGTTTGGCGACTATTACAACCGCGATATCATCCGCAAATGCGACAAGACGTGCTTCTGCAGGAAAGGCTTGTTTCAGTAATGTGTCATACATGATATTAAAAAGCAAGGGGCCCAGCACTGATTCTTGACGTACTCCTCCAGTTACTTTGTTCACTTTTAGCCCAGCATCAGTATCGTACCTAAGGACTCGATCTGTGAAGTAGCTCGCCACTATGTTCTGCAGGTAGTTACGTACATGGAATTTGGCAATGGCTTTCATAATCACATCCCATCTGGCTGAGTTGAAGGCATTTTTAATATCTAATGCTGCAACCAGGCAATACTTTTTTGTGCCTCCTTTCCATCTGTTTATAGATAGATACTGGAGGGTCTCGCGAATACCCCCGGTGTAACTCCCATCGGTCCTCTTAAGGGCGCCAAAAACGAAAAGTTTCAAGGGGCCCCGTACACGTCTGTATACGAAACCACAGGGACCCAAATTTCCTACACGGGTGACAAAGTTACGAAAATAGGAGCGCCTAACCCACTTAATCTCTCTATTGTAGTTACACCGGGCGTCTACTAACCTCTCTATTGTAGTTGCGCTCGAAGCTCCCGAAATATCATTTAAACACAAATTAATTTTCACACTGTTTTATTTAATATTTGATTTCAAAAATAATCACTTACGAGAATGGCCGGTATTCTCAACATGCGCCTGTAATTCATTTCTGACGCACTTGTACACGTTCGCACACGCCAATAGCAAAATGTCAACTAACTCACGCGCGCTAGAACTGTTCGCCAACTACCGCCAATCGTCGCGTTTTGCGTAAGTCTGTATGTTGCAAGTTGCACTCGAAGCAACTAAAACAGTATTTTCAAACACAAATTACCATTCGCACTGTGTTTTATTCAATATTTGATTTTAAAAACAATCACTATCAAACATTTTCGTTTTTCTAAGCATGGCCGTGGGATTCTGTCTTTTTGCTCTTGTACACATCCTTACGCCCCAACGGCCGTTTGTCAGGTAACTCACACACTCTGCGAACTACTCGTAGACCACCGCGAACGCTGCGTTTTGCGTAAATTTGTTTAGTGCAGGTTCCCCTCGAAGCTCCTTAAACACTACTTAAACACAAATTAATTTTCACACTTTGTGTTATTTCATATTTGGATTTAAAAACAATCACAATCAAGTATTTGGAACACTATTTTTAAACAGATTAATTTTCGCATTATGTTTCATTTAATATTTGATTTTAAAAACAATCGCTTTCCAGAATGGCCGGTGTTCTTAATATGCGCCTGGGATTCTCTTCTTATGCAATTGTACACGTCCGCACACACCAATAGTAAATTATCAACTAACTAACGCGCGCTAAGAACTGCTCTCCGACTACCGCCAAACACCGCGTTTTGCGTAAGTTTGTTAAGTGCGTGTTACACTCGAAGCAATTGAAACAATATTTTCAAACACAAATTAATATTCGCACTGTGTTTTACTTAATATTTGATTTTAAAAACAATCACTTTCGAGAACGGCCGTTGTTCTCAACATGCGCCTGGCATTCTTTTCTTATGTACTTGTACACGTCCGCAGACGCCAATCGTAAAATGTCAACTAACTAACGCGCGCAAAGAACTGCTTGCCGGCTACCGCCAAACGCGTCGTTTTGCGTAAGTTTGTTCGTTGCGTGTTACGGTCGAAGCAACTGGAACACTATTATCAAACACAAATTTATTTTTTCACTGAGTATTATTTAGTGTATGAATTTAAAAACAATTACCGTTGAAAATTCTCGGTGTTCTCAGCATCCGCGTGGGGATCCGGACCGTCAATAGCCGCGTTTTGCGTAAGTCTGTTTGTTGCGTGTTACGCTCAATGCAACTATAACACTATTTTCAAACACAAATTTATTTCATCACTGAGTTTTATTTAGTATATGAATTTAAAAACAATCACTATCGAATATTCTCGGTGTTCTCAGCATCCGCGTGGAGATTCTGTCTTTTTGCTCTTGTACACATCCTTACGCGCCAACGACCAACTGTCGGCTGACTCACACGTGCTGCAAACTGCTCGCCGATCACCGACGAATACCGCGTTTTGAGTAAGTTTGTTTTTTGCGGGTTGCGCTCGAAGCAAACGAAATACTTTTTTTAAAACCCAAAATAATTTTAACACTATGCGTTATTTATTATTTGAATTTGGAGACAATCACTATCGAAAATTCTCAGTGTTCTCAGCATGTGCGTGGGATCCTTTCATACCGCACTTGTACACGTCCTTACTCGTCAACGGCCAACTGTCAGCTAACTCACACGCGCTGGGAAATGCTCGCCGACTACCGCCGAACGGCGCGTTTTGCGAAAGTTTGTTCGTTTCGGGCTGCACTCGAAGCAATTAAAACATTATTTTTAAACAAAATAATTAACACACTATGTCTTATTTAATATGAGAATTTATAAAACAATCACAATCAAGTATTTGGAACACTATTTTTAAACACAGATTAATTTTCGCACTATGTTTCATTTAATATTTGATTTTAAAAACAATCGCTTTCCAGAATGGCCGGTGTCTTTAACATGCGCCTGGGATTCTCTTCTTATACAATTGTACACGACCGCATACACCAATGGTAAATTGTCAACTAACTAACGCGCGCTAAGAACTGCTCTCCGACTACCGCCAAACGTCGCGTCTTGCGTAAGTTTGTTAAGTGCGTGTTACGCTCGAAGCAATTAAAACAATATTTTCAAACACAAGTTTTTTTTCTCCCTGAATTTTATTTAGTATATGAATATAAAAAAAAACCAATATCGAAAATTCTCGGTGTTCTCAGCATGCGCGTGGGATTCTTTCATTCCGCACTTGTACACATCCTTACGCGCCAGCGACCAACTCTCAGCTACACAAGTTAATTTTCGTACGGGGTTTCATTTAATATATGATTTTAAAAACAATCACTTTCTAGATTGGCCGGTGTTCTGAACATGCGCGTGGGATTCTATCTTTCCATACTTGTACACATTCTTACGCGCCAACGGCCAACTGTCAATTAACTCACACGCGCTCCAAACTGCTCGCCAACCACTGCCGAACGCCGTGTTTTGGGTAAAATTGTTTGTTGCGTGTTACGCTCGAAGCAACTGAAACAATATTTTCAATATCGAAAATTCTTGATGTTCTCAGCATGCGCGTGGGATTCTTTTTTCTGCACTCGTACACATCCTTACGCGCCAACGGCCAACTGTCAACTAACTCACACACGCTGCGAACTACTCGACGACCACCGCCGAACGCCGCGTCTTACGTAAGTTTGTTTATTGCGGGTTGCGCTCGAAGCAACCGAAACATTTTTTCAACCACTAATTAATTTTCACACTGTGTGTTGTTTAATATTTAAATTTGAAATTAATCGCTATCGAGTAGTTGGAACACTATTTGTTAACACAAATTATATTTTGCACTGTGTTGTGTTAAATATATGATTTTAAAAACAATCACTTTCGAGAATGGCCGGTCTTCCCAACATGCGCCTGGATACTTTCCTTACGCTTTTGCATACATTCTTACGCGTCAACGGTCAACTGTCAGCTAACTCACACGCACTGCCTACTGCTCGCCGACCAGCGACGAACGCCGCGTTTGACGTAAGTTTGTCTTTTGCAAAAATATTGTGTATCGTGTACAAATATAAAATATTCTATTATTTTAATAAATACATTGATTAATCAGTAATTAATATTTGTAATAAAAAAATAATATCAATAAATGGATGTAATTGCTGTGTCTAAGGATATTAAAAGGAATATGTTCACGCTTAGGGGAAATGATTTTTTCCTCTAAGCTTGATAAAAAAATGATGATAATAGGTATACTGGTAATAGTTATTCTGTGGTTATGGCACATACAAGGAAATACAGGAAGAGATCGACTGAAAATCTTTTCAATTATACTTTTTTTGGCAATCGCTACCCAACTTTATGAAGATGTGTAAAATTATTTTTTTTAATTTTTGATATTTATTAGCAATAAATTTATCTCAATATAAATTGGAATACATTTTGGCATTGTCCTTTATTAAAAACTTAGTATTTTCCTACTGGCAATAAATAAAATGTATGATGTGTTTTGCAACTTCCTCTCACATAAAATATATCTCTGTACCAGAGATATGTTTTAATAACTTAGTTTATATTCTTCATTGATATTAAATGTTTTTCTCGCAAGCTTCATATATATGTTTTCGTTTCTGCCATAATATATCTTCTACGTTTTAAGCTTTTTTGTTTCTCACATTATTTTTGGCTATATACCACTATATTCATAATGTGACAAGACAAATTGATAGCACTCATTCTATCATTTCTTCTTCCTCTGTGTCAAAGTCGTTTATGAGCTCATTATATTAAGGTCAGCACACACAACATTTAGCTATTGATTTCTGTCTGCCTCTTATTTTGTTAGTTGAGAGGTATACAGTGTAATACTTTTCGATATATTTTATTTTGTATTTTTATACGAGTATGTCTCAGCCATCAGAGGCAAAACGACGTAATGAATTTTACCACATTTTTATATTTAATTAGTTTTTTCGGTTTCACTGTTTATTCTGATTCTCCAGGAACTGTCCATTTGTGTTTGTCCAAATATTTTTCAGAACATTTTTCTCTCAAAAATAAATAACTCTTTTCATCTTATTTTTCACATCATGCAAGCCTGATGGCCGTAAGTAACAATTGGTTGAATGAGCATTTTGTGAATTTCTACCTTTATTTTATTAGTTTATGATTAAAGAGATATTAACAAATGTAAAAACCTATATATATAAATATATATAAAACATATATATAAACATATATAAAACATATATATAAACATATGTAAATATATCACAAACCATCACAACACCTTCAGTGTAGCTGATAGTGCATTAGACGATTTTGTAAATTCTATAAATTTTATTATTGGAAAACTCACTTCACCTGTTGTTGCCTTTATCAGCTGTGTTAGAAAAGTCAGCACTGTTTTATTTCTGCTTAATATTACTATGTCATAGGCAAGATATGGCAACCCAAAATTCAATTCTTCTTTTTTTCAGTCTGGTTTGTCTTCAATAAATCATACCTCTGTAACTAATATTTTTTTACACCATGAGATAGTTAACCTTACATTCAATCCCTCCATTATGCGTAGTAATAGTTTAATTTTCATTAAATACTGTTATTATATACTTGCTATTACACTTTTTTTATTTTCAAGAAATATGCAATTTTTCACAATTTTTTCTAAAACAAATATTTGTAAAAGTAATTTGTTAATACCACAAACAAAATTAAATTATAAAATTTGTTTTCCACATTTTTTGGTTTTTTTCAAAGATAAGTTTGAAAATTGTTTTGTTTCTTTCAGACGGGAATGACAAACATGTTTTACAAAGTTTGATGCAGCTGATGGAGAACCCGCCAAATTTCAAAGCATTCAGTTTCTTCACATTGGACTGCAAATTGATCCTGAATTACCTTAGTCTATCCACAACTTACATCATAGTTCTCGCCCAGTTTTGCAATATTATGATGTACTAGTTAATCATTGGTTTGTTTGTTTGCTTGTATTTTGCTTGTATTTTCAGTCACTCAATCGTCCATGTAGTTAAACTTTAGTTCATTAGTAGATCATGCCGATTGTTACCCATGTGACCATACTGTGACCTTCAGTAGGTCAAACAACCATATTTTCTACTTTTTTTAATAGTGGACAGAGCTGTAGCCAGTATCTCTAATTGTTAATTCACTTTGAGGACTGTTAATTGTTAATTCACTTGATAAATGTTTTAAGATACCAGATTATGTTTTAATAACAAAAGAACTAAGCTATTGCACTCTTGCATTGAATAACTGGCATAAGAGAGATTGAATCTTGCTCTGGCATAATATTCTTTAGTGACATAAGGTTACATAAAATATTCTAGGGTTAGGTAGCGATAGCCTTTAAACTTATCTTAATAAATCATTTTATTTTTATTCTCATAATGTGGATAAAATCTAGATCGGTAAAGAAGCAAAAAAGCACTTTGATTATGATATATGTGTAAATTCTAGATGATGCGAGTTCGGTTTACGTAGAGGTCATATTGATTTGTTTGTTCAGCAGATCATCCCAAATATTCTGCAACAATTCACTATTGTTTTATGTGCATTAAAATATTTAGTAGCAGTTGAGGAGTAAAATACTATTTCTATTAGAAAGTAATCCAACGTACTTCGTAGCTACCATAGTTTCTCATTTTCTATACCACGTCTGGCATTATCTCAGACTGTATATAGCTAACTTGGTTTGGATATACTAGTCTACTAATAACAGAGACAGAGTGGACTGATATCCTTCATAGGGTTTTTGGAATTTATTTTTACTAATTTTACACAAAGCCTAAATTAGTTTTATTCAGATATACATAGTTCTTGTAGAAAAATTTTAATTTTATTAAAAGTGCACATATTTTGTGAATTGTACAACAATTGGAACGTACCAAGCAATGCCCTTTTTGTTCAACTAACTCTATGTCAATGTACTGTAGTAATGGGTCATAGACGTTGCTATACTAAATCTCTGTTGAGATGAAATGGATAAAATAAAATTTAAAATGTTCAGAAATATTCATTTTGATGAATTATTTTTTCTATCTTTCAAGCGTCAGGGCTTTATATTTATAACTTACATTGTTTTTGCTTGCATAGAATGTATTAACAGTGCATAGCAGATATCTTGACAGCATCATAATGGTGTAGCAATACTTTCTTTATTGTAATATTATTCAGTAATGTTCAATGAATTCGGCAAGAAAATCTGGAACATAAAGAATTTATTAAGAGAAAACACAGAATAAATAAGAATTTACCTGCTTATGAAAATCTAAATTGAATTCAGTTTAGGTTTCTATAGACGTGTCAATTGTTGTATATTCTGTGCTTTCTATTATTTAACAGATTTAGTTCGGAAAACCTAACTTCAGAAAATACGTATTATTCAACGCATTAATTAAAGGGTATTGATGATAAATAAAAATAATTGTTAGCTTGTATTAAGTATTGACTAAATTATTTGTTTATATTTTTACTTAAATCACAAAAAACTTATTAAAAATTTTCAAGGTTTAAGCTTTGATATTCATTTGAAATTTTGATAGTGCTGTGATAATTATTTGTTTGTGACAAAACAAATTTATTAAATGTTCGTTTAATAATTTTCATGTACTCTTTTTACGTCCTTCTCTATGGTGTCCGTTGCCAAGAAAACTGCTATAGACTAGTGTTTGATGATAAAGCTCTATATTAACTGTGTAAGATGCTATTAGTGCCGTTTGGTGACAAATTAATAAATATTTGGTTATATTGTTGTCTTTTTTTGGTGTGAATTATTGCACACCCATAGCGAATGTACTGCACTCAACTAATATTATCTGTAATGCCTAAATATATACTTGTTGAATCTGTAGCTGTTCAAATTATAAATTATAGTTCTTTTGTATTTTTTTAATGAAACTTATATTCTAATTAATAAAAATATTTATCTTTCTCTTCGTAACTGATTTTATTCTTATCCCCACCATACTCTGTAGTATCAGTTACTTCTTATTTTATTTATTTATAAACTTTTATGTATACTACGTATGGCGGGCTTTTAAATATATAAAAAATATTTCCACCATTTGGAAATAAAGTTTACCAATTTCATACTATTTTTTATGACAGGGCAACTAGTTGTCTGAACCCACTTCAACCATTTAGTCAAATTTGAAACTTTTCATTGTACTATTTATCTTTTTCATACTTAGAATATTATTCTACATATTATCACTTTCATAATTTATATTTCCTGTAAAATATTTATATAACATTTAATAAATGGTAAGTAATATTTATAAAATCACACACAAGTAGTATGTTTGTTACCAAAATAAAATACTCTTAAGTTATTACACACGGTTGTATTTCTGTAAGGATATTTAATTGTACACGCTGGATATATAATTATACATCATTACACTCATTTGTGCTTAGATTTAATACAGTACATTTTTTATTTTCTAATTGCCATTAAATTTGATCAGAATTATTCAATATACCTAATAATTAAAAAAAGGCATAATTACTTAATCAATAAAACATAGGTATTTATTATATTATGCAGACTCATTAATTTTTTTGCACAAATATTTTTTTTGTCATTTCTCACACAGACAAATTTTTAAATTGATAATGTAAGACTTATTTCTGAGAATTTTACATTTTTTGTGTAAGTACACGCTTAAGAAAAACGAAATTATTTTAAATTTGTTTTGTTAAAAAAGCATTCATAAAAAATTTTGAAAAGTAACGAATTCATAAGTTCTTCTTCCTACCTGAAAAGATATTTAACATAAGTTAAAAAACAGGATTTACAATGCTCTTTACAAATATGTATCGTGTTGGCATCCATTTCATTTTTGTGATTTCTGTTACTTAATATTATTGTTAACCATCATTTCTTGTAACTTTTTCCGATGCAATTTTTGAATTTCAGCCTTTTCATTAATGTGTTATGAGTAGCTTTGTATTACCCACTTAAAATGCAACATATTTTTGGTAACGGTATACGTTAATCTGCGAAGTTTTAATTCATAAGATTTTGTAGGTTTTTTGCTACAATCCGAGTGTAATGGTGAAATTGATATGGATGTCAAAAGTTTTTAAATTATTATTAAGAAATATCATCACACACAAAATAAAACCAAGGTATTTAAACCGGCTACATATATCCAGGTAGAACGCAAGCACCACACTACAGTCGAGAAAAGATAAGAAAGAAGATGATATAAAACGATGACAGAACAAACGACAATAAGTTGAATGTAAGAAAAAATAAAAAAGAAACGCGGTATTAATAAGATAATGGGGGAAAACAATAGATAGGCGTAATCACGTTGAATATTTGAACAGAGATAAACTGACAAAAGGGTAAAGACAGTAGGATGGAATGCAATGGCGAGTAGTGCTTTTTGGGTGGGGCAAACTCCTTAAAGTGGCACATATAAAAAAACATTTATTTATATATGTTCATACATATACATCAGGTGAAATATATTTTTATTTTATTGTTAAAAGTGTTCTTATTTATCTAATTCTTGCCAGTTTAATGCTTCTTGCTTCACTTTCTTACTAATTCATCATTTTCAATGACCTAAGCACATATATTAAAACAAATGGTATGGAATTGTGAACCAAACAAACACATTGAGGATCACTGCATAAACGCTTTGCTTTATTTTTTAAATTATTTAGATCAGAGCAAATGCAATTTAACACTAATGGAAATTTCACTGTTTATTAGTTGCATGTTAAAAAACATGCATCGAAAACAATACGTTTATTCAGAATTATTCAGAATTATATTATTCTGAACGACGCAGCCAATGTAGCATTATTTTATACCGTTTTAAACTTTCACAACGAACAAACATATTCACCATGATGAACTAATAAAATAAATAAAAACACGGAATGGGAATCACAATAATGAATTTGGGAAATTAAATTCAATGACAGAATATAATATATGTTTTTATAAAATGGAAAACTAGACGTTTTTAAGAAAATTAATTTCATTAAAGCCTGTTTACCTCGACTGACACTTGTACTGACAGATCTTTACAATACACACACAGTGATTCTGTGTGTGTGATGCATTAATAGATGAAACAATATAAGGGATTGTTTCATTCTGAATAAAATAAGCACATATGATGTTGTTTGACCTACTGAAGGTCACAATATAGTTATCTGGGTAACAATTGGCATGTTCTACTAATGAACTAAAGTTTTACAACATGGACAATTGAGTGGCTAAAAATACAAGAGAGACAGACAGACATATTAATTGTTGTATTATAGTCTATTATACTAATGCTAATCAAACAAGCTTACCATCATAAAATCTATTGGTCGTTTTCATCCATATTAACAAAGCACAATTATTTACTTGAATATTCGGTTGTTATACCACAAGCCAGATAGTATTTCACACTGTTTCAGTCATAAAAAATGTGCCTTACTAATATTGAGCAATGAAATTAATGAACAGACACTTAAACCATTACTAAATGGTTTGCCGTAATTCAAATAAATGCTACCCCCTTGGCTCATTAAGCCTTCTGTCAAAGTTTTATTGGTAATTATTTTTTATATTTGCTACATTACTCTTTACTTTTATCTAACTTAACCAAATCATGATGATTACTACTCAGTAGAGTTTGATTTTTACTATTTCCAAATTATTATCAGTCACCACAGAGCATAGTCTCTCTTTATCCCTATACATTACGCCCCGACAATGTTGTAACAGTTTTTATGTTTCTCATTGTAATAAACATTCTTTTCTTCAGTATCATTATAGAACTCACTATGTGCCCAGTCTATATTCCCCCCATCACTGGTTGCTAAAGCTATTAAGTTCCATTAAATATTTAGTCAGTATGTATAAGTGGCAAACAATCCCACAGGGAAAAGCAGTGCGATAGAAACTACATATTCCAAACACATAAACCAATGATTAACTAGTACATCATAATATTGCACAACTGAGCGAGAACTATGACGCAAATTATGAATAGACTATCCAGACTTGGAATCAATTTGCAGTCCAACGTGAAGAAACTGAACACTGTGAAATTTGGCAGGTTCTCCATCAGCTGCATCAAACTTTGTAAAACATGTTTGTCATTTGCGTCTGAAAGAAATGAAACAGTTTTAAAATTTATCTTTGAGTACAATAATAAGTAAAAATAAAACAGATAACACAGTTAATAAAGGCAGCAGGTGCACTGGGTTTTCCAATAAATGCTGATAAAACAAAATTTATGGAAGTTACAAAATAATCAAATACACAATTAGCTACACTGAAGGTAGATAGATGGTTTGTGATAGTTCACTTATCTGGAATTAATCATTAATTCTATATACATAAAAACATATATTTCCCTGTTTATATGTTTCATATATGTCAATACCTCTTTAATCATAGCCTAATAAAATAAAGGTGAAAATATATGAAATTCTTGTTTATTTTTGAAAGAAAAATATTGTGAAATATCTTTGCACTAACACAGATGGACACTTTCTTAAAGATCAGATAAAGCAATGAAACTGAAAAACTAATTAGATATGAAGATAGTGTAAAATTCATCAAGTCACATAAAATTCCCATAGCTGGAACATACAGAAAGGCAAAATTAAAACTATAGCTTAAAAAGGTATTACACTGGATACCTCTTGACTAACAAAACAAGAGGCGGACCAAAAGAGATAGCTAAATAATGTGTGTACCGACAATAATATAAAGAGGGTTACAAACTAGGAAAGGAAGGCATTGAATTGAAAAGTATGGAGGAATATAATTGAGCAGATCCGAGCTCATAAAGGGCTGTGCGTCACAAGAAGAAGAAAAAATGATTGAATTAATGCTATCCATTTTGACGTATCACATTATGAATGTTGCTGTATACAGCCAATAATAATGTGAGAAGTATAAAAAGTTTAGAACTCAGAAGATATATTATGGTAGAAAATAAAATATGTAGATGAAGCATGCGAGAAAAAAAGTTCAATATCGAGGAAGAATATAAACTAAATTATTAAAAAATATTTCTTATAAGACGGTAAAAAGATTTCTTTAATTTGAGAGAAAGTTGCAGAACACATCATAAATTGGATTTTTCTCTAGTAGGAAAATATATAGTTTAGACTTTGTTTAAGATTATGTACTTAGAAAATTCATTTCCTGTAAATAGTCTCTATGAAAACAACAGTAACATTCACAATTATTCATATAGTGCTTGTTCATGAACTATTTCCAATATTGTATGTGTTTTATACTTTAATATGAAATAGATACATAAATTGTAGCAGAAGATTTTCAATTCAATACTCATAAAGCAATGTGACACTAGTGACTCAATAGATCACATTGTGATAATTAAGAGACATATTTTTATCAAGCATCTATGTTCATTTTTCCGCTGAAGTTATTGGTCAGCAAAATAAATCATTACTCTCAAGTCATAACCAGTAGACATTTTTGTGATTCAGCTTTTATTAAATTTTACTGTCAATTATGAAATATAATGTATATAATATTATGTAGTGAAAAATTCTTTCCAGTCATGATTACTATGTACGTTATACCATAATATAAACACATACACTTACTATATGAACATTTCAATTATGGGAACACATTTATTCGAAAAAAAGTAGACAATTTTGGACTAAAGATATAAAAATTCAATCTTGCTCAATCTCGTCAGTGACGCCAAATAATATTATTTAAAACCATTGGCGATTTAAAAAATTTGAGCTCTATGGTATTCAGATGATATTCGATTTCTGGCAAAATCGGGGGAAAATTTGCACAAACAACTTACAAAGTGCATTTGTCTAAAATGCGAAATAAGGAAGAGAAGGTATATTTTGATTGCACATGGGACTTACGAAAGAAAATTTATATTGAATGTTCCTTAGTCCACTATACGGTCAGAATAATGGATATGTTATGGGCATGGACATGTTATGGCTAATGTAAATTATTTTATTCGTCCTTTGACATGTGCATAGTCTATGTTTCCAATTCAGTGACTTCCTATGTCTAGCATAATTCTTTAAAAATTCAGAAACATTCACATGTGTCAGTGGTGTCGTTTTCCTTGTGAAATTACTAGAGACTGACTTTCCCTTTAAACTTTTTATTATTTTTTTGCTAAATATTTTGTCCTGAAATGTGTATGTTTTATGCAGGAATTTAACATCCTTATGAAGGAAGTTACCATACAATTTTTTACACCCAATATATTTCAGCAATACAAGTAGTTGGACTGACTGAATTTTCAAGGTTGTATGTTTCACATTACCACAACAAAAGCAAAATATTACGATGAAGTGGTATCTGGTTTTGTAGACCTGCAAATAAATATTGAAAAGAAACTGAAGTGATATAGAAAGTAGTTTCACAGTCAAAATTATGACAATAAAAGAGGTATAATTATTACTCCGAGATGGGTGTTTTTTATTTACTGTATGACGTACTTCTTGACTTGGCACACTATGTTTACAAATATGTACAAGAGTTTCAAAATATTTCAATTTCATTAAATAATTTTTTTCTGGTTAAATAGTGAATTCTGGGAACCTCTTGATATATGATTGGAACTCACACTACGAGTTTTCTGTACACACTTAAGTGCTTATAACCATTTAAGGGTATGCAGTATTTCTTTTAGAGTATTATAAATATAATATTTTTTTTGCAAAAGTATGTAGCCTGGTATATCTTTCATGAGTGTATAAATATAGTGAATTTCTTCATTTGCCTCAATAAATACTTCAACACAAACCTTTTTTAATTTTAAATATTTAGGATATTTTACACCAAATTTTAAGTTTCTATATCAAACGGTATCAAAAAAAAACAACTCTGATGGACAGATGAATGAATGAACATGTGGATCATTTTGAAATGAATATTTTTACTTTTCAGGTACAGTATCCTAAACAGGCAAAGAGACATCAAAACAGCTAGAAATGTTTTTCCATAACCTTATTAAAACTTAAGATTTCTGTAAGATTAAAATTTTAAAACTGTAAAAATATGGACTGTCATTCAATATCCATGGCATTGTTTGCGATTGCTATCAACACTCACAAATTCGTGGTGAATAGAAATATTTTCAATATAATTTATTTTCATTAGAAAATCATTGAGAAAGGAAAAAAACATATATTTCGATAATAATATATTGTTTTTGATCAACATATGATCAACGTAAGAACAATTTGCGCAGTTGTTATAAATATGTTATTCAATTGGCAAAATGAAAGGGGATCCTTATTTCAGATTATTTTTGTTTATCAGAAACGATTGCATTTTTGTTGCAATGTAAATGTTAGTTTTCTTCCTTGGAAAGTATCAGTTTTTTAAGAACTCCTAATCCTCCTGCCAATGACCACTTCTAAATGGACAAAGAGTGTCATTAACAAAGAAATGCCATAGAGTGTAATTAATACAGAAATGTTTTCATATCCAACATGTTATACCCCGATATCTCCTACATCTGAACACTTACTTTTATAAGTTTTAATGTTTTGCAGTTTAATTGAGTTCTCATGGAAAGCATGCAGGATCTTCATTGCAATTATCATCAAAATAGTCAAATTTCTAGTCATTTAATATTTTCAATATGTCTGTGTATTTAAAAATGTGTATTAAAAATGTGTATTTAAAAATATAAATTAATGAATATAATGTAGCTGTCAAAAACTTGTATCAGTATAAACTGTTCATCATAGTTATTATAATTATTATTAGGTGCAATAATGGCATGTACTCATCATTCTTTACATTGTTACGTATCACTGTACAAAGAGCATTTTTAATAAATTTTTAATAGTAATTGTTATTATTTTCAATAATAAATTAATGCTTCTTTGACTTTTCTAATATTTATATTATTTTGTATTTTTATCTTTTTTATGTCTTTTTATTATTTTTCTCCTTCTTGTATCTTTTTGTAATTTTTATGGTTTTCCTTTTTTTAATGATCCTTTTTTCAGGTACAGTTATTGATATATGGCATATATCAGGGATAACTACATATAATCCAATGTATGTATGCCAAACCACAACACGATTGTCATGATGTGTTGTTATTTCTTCCATTTCAGTAATTCATATCTCTGAAATTGTCCCCATTCTCATATGAAATTTAAAAATATTTAATTCACGGTAATGTCGCTCTTTCCTATAAAATCTGTCTAGTCTATGATGAAGGGCATATAAACTGTAACTTCATCACCACATTTCCTCTTTTACTTATTCTGTTGTGTGACATTAAAACTTGTACTGGCTACTTGTCCAGATTCCTTGATGAGGATTAAATAATAATTTTTATTTAATCCTTGATGAGGAATCTGGACAAGTAGCCAGTACAAGT